>JANGZZ010000307.1:0-28202 GCA_026225955.1 Clarireedia paspali | reverse complement strand
TTATTATTAGTTACTAGCTAGTTAATATAAAGTTATAATATTTTTATATAAATTAGTAATATTTTTATTATTAGTTACTAGCTAGTTAATATAAAGTTATAATATTTTTATATAAGTTAATAATATTTTTATTATCAATTATTAACTAGTTAATATAAAGTTATAATATTTTTATATAAATTAATAATATTTTTATTATTAATTACTAGTTAGTTAATATAGAGTTATAATATTTTTATATAAATTAATAATATTTTTATTATTAATTACTAGCTAGTTAATATAAAGTTGTAATATTTTTATATAAGTTAATAATATTTTTATTATTAATTATTAGTTAGTTAATATAAAGTTATATAATAGGTCTATAATATCTTAAAAGTATAATTATTTATTTTATAAACTAATATCTTTCTTAACTTTATTAAATAAAAATAATAAATCTTGAAAAGTCTTTATTAATTTATTATTCTTATTATATAAAGTTATTAAGCTTTTAATTTAATTAATTAAAATAGTTTATAATATTATTAAAGTTTAAAGCTTTTGAAAATAAAAGAAGAAATATAATAAATAATATAGTAAACTTGAAATATACTTTTAATATAATACTTTTTTATTCTTTATTTTATTATTTAAAATCAACTAAAAAGAGAATAGACCTTAATATTTTAAAAAGTTATTAATAATAGAAAGTTAAGAAAAATAATAAAATATAAAATTAAAATATAAAGAGTAAATAAGTTTAAAAGAATATTAATATAAAAGAATAAATATAATTATCTATATTTACTAGTAGATTAAATAAAATAAATATACTTATAATTTCTTTTATAGAGAAAAGAGTATAAATTTTAATATATACTATAATTAGATTATTATAAATAAAAAAGAAGATAATTGAAAATCTTATAATTAATAAGAATTCGAAAAAGGATAATTCTAGATTAAAATATTAAAGAGATCTTTTATTATCTTAATTATATATATTACTAATATATTTAAAGTCTTTATTTTATTACTTCTTTAATTTAAAATATTTGAAATCTTCCTTTTGATAATTATATATATTAAAGAAAAGAACTTATCTTTATTATTTTTATTTATTAAAAAGGAGAATTTATTCTTATTATCTTTATTTATTAAAAGAGAGAAGTTATTTTTATTATCTTTATTTATTAAAAAGGAAAATTTATTTTTATTATCTTTATTTATTAAAAAAGAGAGTTTATTCTTATTATCTTTATTTATTAAAAAGAAGAGATTATTCTTATTATCTTTATTTATTAAAAAAAAGAGTTTTAAATATAAAATATATTAATATTTATAATATAAATAAATATCGAACTTATAACTAGAGAAGAATTAATAAATAATACTTTCTTTAAATTAATAAAGAATATTTCTTTTAAAAATAATAAAGACTTTTAATATTATATATTATTTAATCTTATTTTATACTTTATATATTATTTAAAGAAAAGAAATTTTTACTTTATTATAGAATATATATAATAGTTTGATAATTATTCTAATATACTTTATTAAATAAACGATATTTATAATAATTATAAAAAGTTAAATTATCTTTATTCTCTTCTAGATCTATAATTATCTAAGAATTCTAGAATCTTAAATTTTATTTTTAATAACTATTTATATTATAGTTCTATTATTATAATTTTGATCTTTTAAAATTATAATCAATTTTATTCTAAATATATAGATCTTATAATAAAAACTAGATTATTATTTATATTAATTATAAAGGAAATATTTAAAGGGAAAAAAATAGATATTAAAGAGAATCTCTAATATATTTATTTTCTTAATTATAAATATAATATATTAAATAATTTACTTTTAATTATTATAAATATCAATAATATTTATAGAATTATAAATAGTTTTATTAACTTTAAAAAAGGCTTTTAGTTCTATTTTATTTTAACTATTAGTAATCTTTTTAATAATAAAGTTTATAATATTTATATTAAAGTAATTAATAATAGTTTACTTTATAAATACTAACTTGTTTTATTTTAAAAGATTCTATATACTTTTAAAGGAATACTCTCTAATTAAATATATATTAAATTCTATCTTCTATTCTTTTAAATCTAGTTTTAATATAGATAATCTTTTAACTTTATAATTATATTAATTAAAGAATAGTAAAGATAATTTTATAATTTAATACTTTATTTTATTTTTAAAATAAGTTTTCCTCTTTTTATAATTAAAAGTCTCCTTTTAATTTATAACTAAATATTTATATAAACTTAAATATTGAACTTTGAAAATAGATAATAATAAAGTAATTATTATTTATAATAATAACTTTTTTTCTACTCTTTCTAATATAAATTTACTAATATCTTTATTTAAAATATATATATTAATATTTATATTTATAAACTTAATAATTTTAAAAAAATAATTATCTTCTTTATTAAGAAAGATATAAAAGATCTTTATTACTTAAAGATTTATTTAAAGTTTAATTGGAAATAGTAAGAGAAATAAAATAATAAAGTTAATAAGATATATATATCAAGAAATCAATATTAGATTAATTTAAAAAGATAATTTTATATAAAGTTATATAAATATAATAATATTAATTAAAAGTTATTTTAGAAATTATATTATATAAAAAGTTATTAGAAGTTCTAGTTTAATAATAAAAGATAAAAAAATATTTTTCTATTTATTATATATAACTTTATTAAGTTATATAATATATATTCTTTTATAATAATTATAAAAGTAGAAAGTAAATAATATAATAAAGATATTATTTATATTTAATTCTATTTTAAATTTAAAATTAAATTTATTATTAATAGTATCAAATTATTTAAAAGTTTAGATATTAATATCTTATTATATAGTTTTAAATATATTATCTTTATATAAATTACTATATATATTTAGACTTTAGACTTCTAATTAGTTATTAAATTTATATTTATTAATAAAAATTATATAAAGAAAAGATTTAATAAACTTAAAGATATAAATATTATATTTAAAGAAAAGTACTATTTAAAAGAAGATATATATTATCTAGTTATAAATATATTTAAGAAGAAAGAATAACTTAGTTTAAAAAAATAATTTAGTTTTAAAAATACTATTTAGATATAACTTGAATTAAAGAATAATCTTTTTATTAAATTTATTATTTCTTTTTTTAAGAACTATTTTTAAAAGTAATATTAAACTAAATAATAATTAGTTAATAAAGATTTAATTTAACTTTTATACTATTCGTTATTTTTTTTAATATTATTAAAAGTTTTTATTAACTTTTTATATAATAATCTTAATAAAGTTTATATAAAGTTTGAAATAGTATTTCAAGATATTAATAATCTATATATTAATTTATTTATTATTATTATTATTTTTCTTTTTCTTTATTTTACTTATTTTAATATCTTATCTAAAAATAAAAGTCTTACTTTTAAATTATATTATAACTTCTAGTTTTATAAATTATCTTCTATATAAAATAAATAATTAGATCTTTTAAATTCTAATAATATTCTATTAGAAGAAATAAGAAATAAGAGACTAAATATAAGATATTATATAAAGTTCTATAAATATATATATATAGTATTTAAAATTGATTAAACTAATTAATATATTCTATTTAACTTTATAAAGAATTTCTTATATATTATATCTACTTTTTTATATATAATAAAAATATAATATAAATAAGTTCTTAATATTAATAAAGTTATTTAGATAGTCTTTATAATTAAAAAATAGATTATTTAAACTATTTCTTTATAGTATAATTATATTATCTTTGATTTTTATATAAAGTACTTAATAATTCTTTATTAGTAAGATATCTAGATTTAATTTAAAAGTAATAATATTTTATTTTATAATAATAAATAATTTATTCTATTATTAATTAGAGAAGTTATTATTATATATAATAATATTATTTTTTAAATAAAAAACTTTAGTTTATAAGTACTTTATAAACTTGATCTTAATATTAATAATTGTATTTATTATAAAAAGAACTTTTAATATATTCTTTAATTTCTCTTTGATTCTAAACCTTTTTATCTAAATAAACCTTTAATTATATATAATTAAGAAAAGAAAAGAGATAATATATAAAAGAATAAACTATATTATATTATATTTTATAAGATTTAAAAATTGATTTTCTTGAATTTTTCTAGTTTAATAGTATAAAGTTAATAAAAAGATTTTTATAAAGTAATTCTTATTATTAATTTATTATTTATTTATCTAGATTCTATTATATTATTAAATCGAAAAAAGATTTAAAGATATTTATAAAATATATTTGATTTTCTAGATAACTTTTTATTATCTAATAAACCTTTAAATTATATCTTATTAATTTAATAAATATATAATAATTATTTAGTAAAAGAAGTAGTTATATTTTATTCTCAACTAAATATATTATTCTTTTATAATATTCTACTTTAGTTTATTTATAAAGTAAAGTTTTATAGAAAATCTATTATATATATATAAATAATTATAAATAAGAAATAATAAAGTAAAATCTAATAAATCATTTAATATTAATATTTAAACTTTTAATATATAAATTTTATAATTTATTTTCTTCTTTAGTTTTACTAATATATTAACTTTAAATTTTATTTTTATTAGATTTCTTTTAAATTATAAAATTATATATCTTAGATTTATTTTAGATTATAAGATCTTCTTTATAGATAATAAATTTAATATAATTAGATATTTAATAAATAAATAGAATAATATTTTTCTATTTAGATTAGATAGAATAAATATTTAGTTTTAATTACTTTCTTTATATCTATTAAATAAATATAAATATTATTTTCAATCTAATTATACTAAGTTAATAAAGATAAATATTAATAGTCTTTTTTTATATCTATTAAATAAAGATAATTATTTCTTTCTATCTAATTATATTAAGTTAGTAAGAATAAAACTAAATTACTTTTCTTTTATTTATTAATTAAATATAATTGTTTCTATTAATCTAATTATACTAAGTTAATAAATATTTATTAGAGTTTGTTCTTTTAAATATAAATATATAAATTGATTTAATTATATTAGTTTATTAAAAGTCTAATCTAAATAGATATTTTATATTTAAGTAATATTTAATTAATTAAAATAATTAATTATCTTTCTTTTTAATAAGTTTAAACTAAAGTCTTTAATATAAATAATTATTATTTACTTTTAAATAAAATATACTAAATTATCTCTAAAGTAAATTTAGATTATTAAAGATAATTTTATCTTCTAATAATAATTTACTTTTTATTTTATAAATATAGATATCTAAGAAACTTTATTAAAACTATTATTAAAATTATTGAAACTTATAATTAGAAAAAAGAAATAAATATATTTTTCGAATTTTTATAAATAAAACTTTTTTTAAATCTTTATAGATTTTATCTTTTAAACTATATTATTTATATAATAAAAATTTATTATTATTACTTTAACTATTATCTTATAAATTGAATATACTTATTTAAAAAACTAGAAAATAAAAGCTTCTTAATATTATATTTATTTAATAAGTATATTTTTTATATATATTTTTTATAAAGTTTATTTTTTATACTACTTATTAATATAGTTTATAAGAAATTATATTATTATTAAAGACTTTATAATTATAAATATTTACTTCTATTATTTTAGAATCTAGATTAATATATATTCTAAAATATAGATAATATATTAATTTGTTCTTAAAATAATATAAATCCTTATATAAATTTTAAAGAATAAAGTTATAATAGAGGTATTTCGGAATTTATATATTACTTTCAAGTAAACTTTAATAAAAATAATAGAAACGAAGTTTATATACTAAATTTAAACTTAATAATAAGAGATTAAAAGATAAATAAAAGAGAAAAGAAGTAAATTATTATAAAAGGAAAAAGATATAAAATAAAATAAAGAAATAAAGATGAAAGAAGAATAATAGATTTTAAATAGTTAAAATATTTTTTTTTTAAAATTAAATATTTATATTATATAATCTTTTAGATATATAAAGAGAAATAAAAAATAAATCTCTTTTAATATTTTTAGAATATATTATAATCTCGATTCGAAGTATAATAAATAATTCTATTTATTATATAACTTTATTTCGATTATAAATATACTTCTATATTATTTATATATAGTAAATAATTTAAAAAAATAAAATTCTTATCTTTATTATCTTTATATAATAGTTTATTACTAAAGTTATAATTTAAAATATATTTTCTTTTTTTTATATTATTATAATTAGAATTTGAAAGTTTTTTTTATTTTTTTATAAATAAACTATTATAAGTTAATAATAATAAGAAGATAATTTTTATTAATTTTATATAAAACTATAAGTTATTAATAAAGAATTTACTTTATTTTTAATTTATTTTTACTTTATTTAATAAAAGTAAAAATAAAGACTTTATTAACTTTATACTAAACTATTAATTCTTAATATAGAATTTATTTTAGATTTACTTTACTTTTATTTTACTTTTACTTTATTTTTAAAATTTACTTTTTCTTAATTTAAATAATTTAAATTAAAAAAATTTTTATATTTCTTAATTTAATAATCTTTTTTTTTCTTTTTTCTTTTTTTCTCTTTTTTAATTTTTTTACTTTATTTAACTTTATCTAAATTTTATCTAAATTTACTTTAATCTAATCCTAACTTAATTATAAGAATTATTTATATCTATTTATATTTATTTATAATTAACTTTAGTATTTTCAAGTATATTTCAAATCCTTCTTATTATCTCTTTTAATTTCTAAATTATTAATTTATTTTATTTATTAATTTTAAACTTATAAGATATTAAAGTTTATAGAATAAAGTTTTAAAAAAGCTTTATTAATATATAAACTAGATTTTTATATAAAGATAATAAAAGTATAAAATTAACTCTTTATACTTCTTATATATAAATAATAAAAGATATCTTTCTTTTTTTCTTTTTATTAATTACTAGTATTATAAATTTCTATTATTTTATTAATCTATTATATAAATTAATAAATACTAAGATATCTAATTAATCTAATTTATTATCTTTAATTAATATATCTAAAATAGATTTAAATATAATAAACTAGAATTTTCTTTATTAAAATATTATTATTAATAAGAATAAATCTTTAATATACTTTATTTTATATATTCAAAGATTAAACTTAAATATACTAAGTTTATTTATATATAAGACTAAGTTTATTAGATAAGTATCTAGATAAAAGAATATTAAATAAAATAAAACTTAAATTAAAAAATAATTAAAAGATAAAGTAATAGAAAAAGTTTAAGTTAAATAAAAAAAATAATTAGAAATATTATAAATAGAATATAAAATATACTATCTAATAAAAATAAAGTCTAGATAATATTTTAGATAATTCGATATTAGAAATACTATTTAAAGCTATATTACTTAAATTTATAAATACTTTAAATAAGAAAAAGTTTAGATCTAAATTAAATAATATTAATTTTTCTCTTAATAATATTACTTTTAATAAATATTAATAATAATATAATTAAAATCTACTTAGAAAATAATATAATAATTTCTATTTAAAAAATCTTATTTATAAAGTTATAAAAAGAATAAAATCGAATTATAAAATTATATATAAATAACTTTAGTATATTAAGAATAATATAGAAAATTCTCTAGAATTATTAGTTAAATATTTAGATTTCTCTTTATATATATATTTCCAAACTATAATATCTATATTAAATATATATATAAAATCTTTTATTTTCTCTTTATTATTTATATATAATTATCTTATTTTATTTACTTTTTAGTTATATTAGTATTATAAAACTTTTAAATTTAATCTCTTTATTATCTTTATATAATAGTAATATTTTATTACTTTTATTAACTAAATATATTAAATAATTATCTTTTTTATAACTTTATTATATATAATTACTAATTACTCTTCTTACTTTTATTATCTTTAATTAATAATAACTCTTTTTACTTTTATTATATTTAGTTACTAATTATCTTTTCTCTCTTTATTATCTTTAATTAATAATAACTCTTTTTATTTTTATTATCTTTAATTACTAATTACTCTTTCTCTTCTTATTATTTTTAATTAATAATAACTTTTTCTATCTTTATTATTTTTAGTTATTAATTATTCTTCTTCTTTTTATTATCTTCAATTAATAATAATCTTTTTTATCTTTATTATCTTTAATTATTAATTACTTTTTTTCTTCTTATTATCTTTAATTAATAATAACTTTTTTTACTTTTATTATATTTAATTAATAATAACTTTTTCTATCTTTATTATATTTAATTACTAATTACTCTTTTCTTTTTATTATATTTAGTTAATAATAATCTTTCCTCTTTTTATTATATTAATCTATTAATCTTTTACTTTATATTTATATAACTTTATATTTTTAGATTAAGTAAACTAATATAATCGAATTAATATTTCTTTTAGATATTATTATTATCTTAAAGAAATAAAGAGAAATATAAAAACAAAGTTATTATTTATTTAAGTAAAAGGTTATATTTTTAATTATAAATAAATACTTCTTTAATTTTCTTTCTAGTTAGAATCTTACTATTAATAAATATAAGAATATTATTACTTAGTTATAAATTAGAGAGTTTAAAAAATATAAAAATAAAGTTACTAAATAGATAATTATATATATTATAACTATTATAATAATTATTTATTTTTTTAAATAAAGATTACTCTTTCTATTAATTATTTCTTTTAATAAAGACTTTAATATATATTTCTTTAAATATTCTTTTTAAGATTAATACTAGACTTTTAATATCTTTTAATAATATAAATATAAAAATTCTTTAAATTATACTTTTTCAGAGTTATAGGTTTTAATATATAGAAATACTTTTAAATCTTATTTTATTATTAATAAAATATTTAAAGGCCTTTAATTTACTAATAATAAAAATAAGATATTTATTTTATATAACTAGTTTCAATCTTATATTAAGAAGTTTAAAATATATATAATAGAAGATTCTAATTTTAATACTTTTATTCTTTTTAAGAAAACTAATTATCTAATTAATCGAAATAATATAATATTTCTAGAATTTATAAAAAATATATTTATATTAAAAGTAATATTAATAAAGATATTATAATTTTATAATAAATTTTATATAGTTAATAAAGATTAGATTAAATATTTATCTATTATTGAAAATCAAGTATTAATATTTATAAAAGATTTAGTTTAATTTATAAATATATTTTAAAACTTTAATAAGATTAATAAGATATAAATAGAGAATATAGATATTAAATCTATCTCTTTATTAAATATAGTTGAAGAAATTAATAGTTTGAAAGTTATTACTATTATATTTTTAAATATTATTAATAATAATAATATTATTACTATTATATTTCTAGATAAATTCGTTGATAATAATATTATTTTTATTACACTTTAAAATAAACTTAATAATAATAATAATAATAATAATAATATTATCTTTTCTCTTTCTAATAACTTAAATAAAGATATAATTATATTAAATATAGATTTTAGTAATAATAATAATAATATTAATAATAATATTAAGATCTTCTCTCTTTTTAATAATCTAAATAAAGATATAGTTATATTAAATATAGATCTTAATAATAATAATAATAAAATTATAACTTTATTTTCTTTTATTAATAAAAACAAAACTAATATAGAAATAACTATTAATCTTTATATAATTACTATATTTAAATTTTATAAAGAGAATAATAAGAAGAATATACTTTAATAAATATTAAGAAAAAAGATAATTATATAAAATAAACTACTTTCTAGTTTTAAAAAGATATATTAATAAGTTAATCTTTATTTATTCTATTTAAAAGTTATTCTAAATAATATATTATTTTATAAACTTTACTAAATTATTAATAAATTTATCTTTTAATATTTACTCTTTTTAAATCTAAATAAACTTTTAATTTATTTCTATCTTTAATAATATATTTAATAAAATAAATAGAAAACTCTTTTATTTATAGTTCTATTATTAAACTTATATATAGTTTAAAGAAAATTATTTTTATTCTTAACTTTATTAAATTTTAAAATATAATATAAATCTACTTATTATCTTAACTTTAAATATATTAAATAATATTAATTATTTATTCTAGTTAAATAATTAAAGTTTAATAAATAGATATTAAAAAATTCTTTTTAAAAGTTTTTAAAATATATTAATTCTTTAGAACTTTATCTAGTATTAAGAAAACTTTTTATCTTAAGATATTAATAGAATTAAATACTTATAAATATTTAAATATAATTCTTAGTACTCTTAACTTTATAAATCTAAATATATATATCTTTTTAATTTTTAAACTTTATAATTCTATATTTCTCTATATTTTTCTATTTAGTTTTTATAATTAAGTTTTCTTTAATTAGATCTTATTATCTTTATATAATAAAATATTATCTAGATCTTATTATCTTTATTTATTAAAAGAGTTAAATTAACTTTTATATTAATTTCTTATTTTTAGATAAAAAGTTATTATTATATTAGATTAATAAATACTTAGAATATTATATTATTATATTAAGTTAATAAATAATTAAATTATAATATTCTACTTTTAATTTTCAAACTAATATTATTAACTTTTTTACTTATAAACTAGTTTTATTTTTATTTTTATTATTTATAATATCTAACTTTATTAGACTTTTAGTTATATTAACCTTATTAATATAATTACTTTTTATTAACTAGAAAAAGAAGAAATATAATTATTTAAAATAAAGTTTATATAGAATAAATTTGAAATAAACTCTAATATATTTATAATTAATAATAAAATAAAGAATACTAAATATAAATCTACTTTTTTATTTTAAATAAAATTAAAAGATAGTTATATTATTAATTTTGTTTATATTATTTTATATTACTTTATATATATTATAATCGATAAAGTTTATATTTTTTATAATCTAGATATATTATATATAAAGTCTATTTAGTAAGTTTAAAAAGAGAATATTTACTTTTTTATAATAACTTTTTTTTTTAATTATTTAAAAGATCTTATTAGTTTTCTTTATTAACTATTTTATTTTGAATAAACTTTTATAAATAAACTAAATAATATTATAATTATATTTTATTTTAACTTCAACTTTAGAAAGTATTTCGAACTTTCTTTTAATTTTAATAAATCTCTTTTTAAGAAAAAGAAAATTAAATAAATAGATATTAAAAGTAAGAAAGAAAGTTAAATTTATTATTTTATATTAAAGTAGAATAATAAGATTAAAGAGTTATAAAATATAATTAAAAAAAGTATTTATTTTTATCTTCTAAATCTAAAACTTTATAAATATATTAGATAATAAATTAACTAGAAAATAATTATTATAAAACTAATTATATCTTCTATTCTTTAAATTATCCTTTTATATATAAAATATAAAACTAAAATAAACTTTAAAGATAAAAAGAAGTTTATAAATTTTAATACTTTAATTCTATATTATAATATCTATATTATATAATTAAATATAAATATAAAGAAGGTTTATATTTATAATAATATTACTTTATTAATATTATTATTTCTTAGTAATAATTTATAAAAAGATTCTTTTTAAATATTTATAATAATAACTAATATTTATATAGATTTATTGAATAAAGATAAACTTACTTTAAATATAATTATATATTGATTCTTTAAATATAATATCTTTAAATTTTACTTAATATAAATAATATATCTTAATTATATAAAGATAATAAAAATATAAAAATAAATAATAATTAAGTTTAAAGTTAATAACTAGATAGATATAGATTAAAATAATAAAGCCTCTTTTTTCTTTATATAAATATAAAATAGATATAAATATATTATTCTTTAAAATCGATTTAGTTTTATATAATACTTTATTAATATATTAGTTAAATTATATTATACTCTTATTATAATTACTTGAAATATTCGGAAAAGAGAAAAGATAATTATTATAATTAAATATCTAATATCTCTTTAGTAAATTCTACTTAATTTTATTTATATTTAAATATCTATTATTTATACTAGTTATTTAAATATCTATTATATTTATATTTTATTAAGTTTTCTATTTATTATATATTATATTACTTTAAAGCTTATTATATTTAGTTATAAAATTACTTCTCTTTTTATTATACTTAGTTACTAATTATTTATTTATTTTCTTATTATATTTAGTTATTAAGTTACTTCTCTTTTTATTATATTTAGTTATTAATTATTTATTTATCTTCTTATTATATTTAATTACTAAATTACTTCTCTTTTTATTATATTTAATTATTAATCTCTTATTTATTTTCTTATTATATTTAATTACTAAACTACTATATATCTTTATTATATATAATTATTAATCTTTTATTTATCTTCTTATTATATTTAATTACTAAATTACTATATATCTTTATTATATATAATTATTAATCTCTTATTTATTTTCTTATTATATTTAATTATTAAGTTATTAGAAAGACTTTTTATATTTTTTAATTAATCTTCCTTTTTTATTAAATACTTTGAGATTTAACTAGTTAATCTGAATATTAATTATATAAGTATTAAATTATTATTTATTTAAAAAGAATATACTTAGTATATTAAAGATTTTAATAATAAGAATTTTAATATTTATATTCTTCTTATTATTTATATATTTAACTTTACTTTATTTAATCTTTAAAGATCTATATTATATATTATTTACTTTGAAATCTCTATTTTATTCTATTATTTTATTTAAGTTATAAATTGTATTAATTATATAGAATAATTATTTAAATAATAAATTTACTTTCTTTAAATCGATAATAGTTATAACTAATATATATTATATAGAATATAAACTAAAATTATTCTTTTATTAATTAGTAAAAACTTACTTTCTACTTTTATTACTTTAATACTTATAGTAAAAATACTAGTTTAAAAATTCTTTAAGTTTTAAAAGTATTATACTTTACTTGATTTAATATAAAGAACTAGTTTATTTAATAAAAAAGATAAGTTAGTTACTAAATTATAAGAATAAGATATTAGATATAAAGTTATTAATATTTTTAATAAAACTCTTTTATTAAAAATTCAAATTATACTAATTAAATATAAGTAATTAAAATATATTCTTATTTACTAAAAAGTATAAATACTTATTAAAAGTATATCTTTTTTTATTACTTTCTATTTATATATATATTAATTATTTATAGATAATATTAAAACTAGTTTATCTAGTATATCTTTATCTATTATATTTATAAAGTATTCTTATAATAAAGTTAATAAAGATAATAATAAAGATAAACTAATATTAAAAAAAGAGAAATTAGAAAAAGTTAATATAGTAAACTTAGAATTAGAATAATTATAATTATTTATTATATCTTTACTTATTATATTTATAAAGTTAACTTTAATTAAAATTAATAAAGATATTAATATAAATAGATTAATATTAAAATAAAAGAAATTAGAAAAAGTTAATATAATAAATTTGAAATTAAAATAATTATAATTATTTACTATATCTTTATTTATTATATTTATAAAGTTAACTTTAATTGAAATTAATAAAGATATTAATATAAATAAGTTAATATTGAAATAGAAGAAATTAGAAAAAGTTAATATAATAAACTTAGAATTAAAGTAATTATAATTTAAAGATATTAATTAAAATAATAAAGATAATTTAAATAATAAATCTAAAGATAATAATAAAATAGTTATAGATATAAACTCTTTATTTAAAAAAGAAAATTAAATTATCTATAAAGATTCTTTACTTTTTTAAACTTTTTATTTACTTTTTAATATTAAGAATATACTATTAGATAAATAAAAGTATAAAATTATCTTTTATAATTTTTATACTCTAAAGATACTTTGATAAAAAAAAGTAAAAATAAAAACTAATAAGAGAAAATATCTTATTATTATTTATAATAAATTATATAACTAGTTAATTAAAGCTTTATATCTAAGTCTTAATAATAAAGATTATAAGAAATATAAAGATAATATAAGTTTCAACTTTATAAATCTTATTAAGTTAATAGAAAAGAAACTAATTAATAAATCTATAATTATAAAAAATCTAGAAACTCTAAAAATTAATAATAAGTTTTTAATCTTTAATTCTTATTTATCTTATTTGTTTATATTTTCTACTAGTTTAGAAATAAAAGAAGAAAAGAAAAATAAAGAAAAAGAAAAAGATAATAAAGATAAAATATTAGAAAGAACAAATTAGAATAATTTAAAAAAAATTAGATTAATAATATTAGATAATTTTAATTATTAATAATATAACTAGAATATTAATATAATTAAAATATAATTAAAGAAGTTAAATAAATATAAATAGTAAAATAATTTTAACTCTTTATTATATTATAATTTAGAATCTATCTATAATAGTTAAATTAATTTGTTTAATTTTATATTATTATATTTCACTTTAATTTCAAAGTAAATATATAATAAGCTTCTAATTAAAATATAAAATAATATTAGAGTAATAAGATTATTAATTAAAAATATTAAATAATCTTAAAATTTATTTAGTTTTTAAATTATAAATTCTAAGTTTATTTAATATCTTAAATTAGTAATCTTATTATAATTAGATTAAACTTTAGAAATATTAAGAATTTATAATATTAAAAGTTATATTAACTATATTTAGATTATATATATAAATTATATATAACTATTATATTTAGTTAATATATATATACTATTTAGCTAATAATATTATAAAGTGTTAAAAAGTAGAAAGTAGAGAAGTATAAAGATATAATAGATTAAAATATTTATATAAAGTCAAGATATTAAAGTAGAATAATTAAGTAAGAATATATTAAAGATATTATAATTAAAGAAGTATAAAAAGTAAATAGAATTAAGTTATATAATAAAAAGGGATAAAGATAAAAAGTTAAAATATTAATATAAAATTAAAGTAATAAAATAAAGTAATTAAATAAAAATATATTAAGACTTTATTAATAAGGAAATATAAAAAATAAATAAAATTAAGATATATAATAAAAGGAATATAGAATTAGAGTATTAAAACAAAGTAATCAAATAAAAGTATATTAGAATATTATAATAAGAAAAGTATAAAAGAGAGTAAACTATTAGAAATAAAGTATTTATTATTAATTAGTATTTAGTTTTACTTTAATTTACTTTGAGTAAATACTTTTTTATAATATATATATATAAATAATTTTTATAAAACTATAATATAATTAAATAATCAAGACTATAAGTATATTAGTTAAATATTTTAAAAAAGTAATATTTATAATTATATATTTAAGTTTTCTTATATAAATATTATTAAGATATATAATAATAAGTTTAGAAATTAAATAAACTTTTTATATATAAAGTTTCTCTTTTTATATAAAGCTACTAAAAAACTTTTAATAATTTAATATAATAAAACTATTAAAAAGTCTTTATTAAATTAAAATAGTAAAATTATAAAAGATTTTTTATTAATTTAAAATAATAAGTTTATTAAAAAGTTTTTTTAAACTAAAATAATAAGATTATTAAAAAGTTTTTTTTAAATTAAAATTATTAAAAAGCTGTTTTTAAACTAAAATAATAAAATTATTAAAATACTTTTTTGAACTAAGATAATAAAAATATTTAAAAGCTTTTAAAAATTAATATTAAATTAAATATTAGATAATAGTTAAATAATATAATTTAATTAAATTTACTTCTATTATAATAAATCTTAGTATTTTATTTAAAATATATAATAAAATAACTAATTTAAAAATATTAAATAACTTTGAAATTAATAATTAAAGAGTTAAGAGAGTTATAAGAATCTTAAAGCTTATATATATAAAAGTATTATATAAAATATATATTTAAATTATATATATACTAAAGTATATTTATAATCTAATTTTAAATTTAATTTACTAATAATTAGTTTATATAATATTATAATAATTTAATAACTTTTATAAATAAATAACTTTTATAAATAAATATTATAATTTAATAACTCTTATAGAAAAATAACTTTTATATATAAATAACTTTTATTAATAAATAACTTAGATAAATAAATATCTTTTATAATTAAATAACTTTTATAAAAGAATAACTTTTCTAAATAAATAATTATTATAAATAAATAACTTTTATAAGTAAATAACTTTTATTATTAAATAACTTTTATAATTAAATAACTTTTATAATTAAAGTTTAATTAAATATCTAATATATTATACTTTTGTCTTAAAATATTTCTAGATATATATAATTATAATTTTACTCTTTTTAATCTTTATTCTTCTTTTTTTTTACTTTCTCTCTTCTTAATATATAATTAAATAATATTTAACTAGTTTAAAGATCTTTATTTTAAATATTAGAGTTACTAGATTAAAACAATTATAATTATAATTAATATTTATATTCTTTAAAATCTAATAATTTAATTTAATAAAACTACTTTTAATACTAAGACTAAAAGATAATAGAATATTTAAAGAAAGAAGTTTTTAATTTCTAATTTTAAATCTTTAAATTCTTAGATTATATATATTATTAATTGATATATTAATAAGTCTATTATTTAAAACTTTATTTAAATCTTTATTTAAACTTATATTAATTATAATAATAAAATTTCAAATAAGTCTTTATTTATTATTTAATATCTAGAAAATATAATTTAGATTTTAAATAGAGTTATAATTACTTATTTTTAAACTAGCTAGAAAGTTAAAGTTTAGTTCTAAATTATTTTTTTTATTCTATTTAGCTAAGATTTATTTATATATAAATATTTTAAAAAGAATATAAAGTATTATTTTAAAATAGTATTATAAATAATAAATATTATATATATTATTAAAACTTAACTTTAATATTACTTAGATATTAATATAAAAGTGAATATTAAACTAGAAGATACTCTTTATTAATTAATTAATATAAAGTTATTTAAACTATTCTTTATATATTCTATTATAATTATTAAAGTTTATATTTCTTAAATATCTTTTAAATCTCTTTAATCTTTTATAATTATTTTGATTATATTAATAAACTTAACTACTTATTATTATTTTATAGTAGTTTAGATTAATAATAATTAAATAGAGATAATTACTAAGAATAATATTAAGTTTATAATACTTTTTATATTTAAATAGTAAATAGAACTTATAAGTAAAAGCTAAGAACTTTAGTATATCTACTATTTTCGAGATAATATATTTGAAGATTAATTCAAATTTATTATTAAATAGAAAGTTGTTAATATAAAAACTATATTAGAAGATAAATTTAATATAAAAAGTATATAAATTTATTAGATAATTATAATTTATACTAAATATTATTATCTTAGATTTTTTCCGAATAATAGTAATAATATAACTAATAATAAAAATAGAAATATTATATTTAGAACTTTAATTAAAAGAGATATTATATAACTATTTAAATATAATTTCTATCTTAGTTTATATTTAGTTATTTAAAATATTACTTAATTAGTTTATTACTAAGTTATTATAAATAAGATAAAAGTTCTTATTAATAATTTTTAAAGAATAGTTTATTAATATTATTACTAATATATATATTTAACTATATTTATCTTTTTTTATTCTATAATTTATTATACTTATCTAGTTTTAAATTATATTTATATTTATAAATTTAATAATACTAATTCTAGATCTAATAATAAATAGGATTTTTAGAAAATATAAAGAGATATATAAAATTATATAATAAATTAAAGTAAATAAAGTCTTATTATAAATAATTAAACTAAATTAAATAACTTCTTCTAAATTATTTCTTTACTTTTTTTAAATAATCTTGATTTTATAAATAAAGTTAATTAGATTATTCTAAATAATATTAAAGTAAATATATAATATATTTAATTTTTTTTTTCTTAAACTCTACTTTATTTTAATTCGATAATTTTTAAGTTTTTTAATTATTTAAAGAACTTATTTATTTTTATTTCTTAAAACTTTATTTATAGATTTAATAGAATAAAGATTCTTTATTTATTATTAAGAGATTAATAATAGAAGATTATATTATAATAAAGTTAAAAGTTTATTAGATTTTTAATTCTTTTATTTAAAAGCTCTTTTTATATCTAATTATAATATAGTTTTTTTAATATATATTCTTCTTTTTACTTCTTAGTATATAATTAAAATAGTATATATACTATATTAATCTATAATATATTTCTATACTATTTATAATACTTACTTAATATTTTATTAATTAGAGATCTAATTTTATAAAAGTATAAGAATATTATAATATAAAGTTTTATATATTAAGTTTTTTATTTCTTATTTTACTTTTTAAATTTCTAAAGACTAAGTAAATAATAGAATAATAGAATATTTTATTTATAAATAACTTTGTAAACTATTAAGAATCTAATAAAGTATTAAAAACTTAATAAAGTATTAAAAATATAATATTACTTTAATTTACTAAATAGAGTTTTATTTATTAAACTTCTAAATTAAACTTAGATTATTTATATTAAAAGTAATAAAATAGATAATTATATTTAATTATATATTTATTATATTTAAAAATATCTAAGTATATAAATAATTTTCAATTCTAATTTATATAATATTAAATTAAACTTAGATTACTTATATAAAAAATATATTTTATATAACTTTGAAAATAGTTTTTATAAAAAGTAATTATAATTTATTCTTTTAAATAAGTTAGAAGCTTTAATAATTAATTCTAAAACTTATATATAATAATAAGATTTAATAAAAAATTATAAAATATCTTTAGAAAACTTAATATTATAATATTTATAAAAATAAACTTTTTCTTTTAATATATATATATAAGAAGATTAAGCTCTCTCTCTTTTTATATATATAAGAAAGTTAAACTCTCTCTTTTTTTTTATATATATATAAGAAGAATAGATTCTCTCTCTTTTTATATATATATAAGAAGAATAAACTCTTTTTCTTAATATATATAGTTATTAAAAGAAAGGTTTTAAATAAACTAACCTTTATTTAAATTAGAGTTTAAAAGAAATTAAAAAAACTTATTATATTAAATTAACCTTTATTTAAATAATAATAATAATAATTAACTAGAACTTATTATCTTAGTTAAAAAAAGTTAATTTAATTATTTTCTATTTATTAATTTATCTAAAAAAAAGATATTTTAATTAAACTTTATTAATATATATAATAGTATATTTTATTTAAGATATTATTTAAATTAAATATTATATTAATATTTCTTATTTATTAATCTTATATATAAAGAAATAAATAACTTTTAATTTAAATTTATATTAAAACTAGAATCTTACTATCTTAATTTTATAAGTTAATATTCTATTTATCTTTTATTTATAAAAGAAAAAAAGAAAATAGTTTATTTATTTAATTAATTTTAATACTTCTTTTTTAACTTTTAATATCTTTTTCTTATTTCTAATATATTAATTTAAATAGAATCTAAAAGTAAGATTAGAAATAAAGTTTAATATCTAATATTATTAATAAGATTTAACTTTACTTTATTAAAGAATTTATTCGATTCTTAAATAAGAAAGTTATAAGAAATTAGTATAAAGATAATTTATATATTATTATTATTAGATTCTAAGACTATATCTACTTTATTATATTTAAAACTAAAATAAGTATTATAGTTTATATTATATAGAAGATAGATATAATATAATTAATATTAGTAGTAATATCAAAATATAAATCTATATTAATATATCTATAATCTTATATAGAAGTGATAAGATTTTATAATTAAATAATTATTCTTAATATAAAGGTAGTTTAAATTAAAATAAACTAGATTATTATATAAATAAATTAAGAGCTTATCTTTATTATAAATAGTTATATATATAATATAATATAAATAGAATATCTTTAAAAAGAATTACTTATAAATTATAAAAGTTAATCTTACTAAATTCTATCTTATTACTTTTATTTTCTTATTTATAATTACTTGATTATTCTTTATAATTATTTATATATTATACTAGAAGTATTAATTTAAACTAGTTAGATAATTAAACTTATAAAATATAAATAATAGAAGTTTTATTTAGATATTATTATTTATCTCTTTATAACTTTCAATTTAAATAAAAGAATAGAAAAAATAGATTTAATAGTTTTTATTAGATATAAAGTATATATAATAAAAGAAAAATCTAATAAATATTATATAATATTTAGTCTATTCTAAAATATATATATAGTTATTTTAATATATATTTAACTTAGTAGATAATATTATAAAAATAAAAGGGTTAAATAAAATAATAAATAAATATTTAAAGTAAAGATCTAAGTTTTAATTTAATAAAATAAAGAATTAAAATATAAATATAATATATAAAAAGTATACTAAAGAGATAAAACAATATATTATAATATAAAGAGATAAAGGAATATTTAGAGATTTAGGAAAAAAACAATAGTTTTATAATTATAGCTTTTTATATTTTAAAAGTGAAATTTAGATATTATTTTCACTATTTATCTATCTTTATTATTATTTATATAATTTATTATAATTATAAATTAAAGTTAATCTTATTTAAAACTAGTTTTAATCTAGTTATATTAAATATAGATTATTATTTAAATAAAGCTTATCTTTTATTTAAACTAAATAAATCAAAAGTTTATTTATATAATTATAGATAAATTAGTATATATTTATATATAAAGAGATAGATTTAAATATTATAATATTAATTAATTTTATTATTAATAGATAAATTATTTAAAAAAAAGATTTCTATAATCTATAATAACTAATTAAATATAATCTAAATTTTATTATCTTTAGTTATATAGTATTTTATTAAATATATACTTTTTTATCTTATTTCTTATTATTCTAAATAAATAATATTTAATTGAATTTATATTTTTATATATAACCTTTTCTTTATTATTCTAGTTAAAGAATATATAGTTATATATATATTTTTCTATATTCTTTTATTATTTTAATTAAATAATATTTAATTATATTTAATAATTTCAATTATATAATAGTTTAAAAACTATAAGTTTAAAAAATAATTACTTTACTTTATTAAATAAAGATAATAAAAGTTAATATCTTTATTAAAACTTTAAATAAGAACTATATAATATTCTAAATATTCTAAATATCTTAAATATAATAATATATTATAAGAATTTAATAAAGAATAAAATTATATTATTTTTAAAATTAATAACTAAAAAGTTAAAGAGATTTTAATATTCTAAAAATTTATATATAGTAAAGAGTTATATATAATATTAAAAGAGTATATACTTAAAATATATAATATTATATAATAATAAATCAAGATATAACCTTTTATTATTTTAATATTATAATTAGAAAGCTTACTAAATATATTTAGTAAAAGTTTAGTTTATTATAAGAATTAAGTAATTAAATTATTATAATATATAAAGATTATTTATATAGTAAGTTTAATATATTCAAATTATTATATTATCTCCCTCTAAATTATAATAAAAACCTAATAAATAAAGTTTTATTTATTAAGTTAAAACTTTAATAAATAGATTATTAACTTTTTAAAGGTTTATTAAATAAACTAAGAAAATAAAAATCTAGTTTATAACTTATAAGTTATTTAAAATCTATATATTATTTATTATTTAATAGATTATTTATTACTTAGAAGATTATTTATTATTTAGTAGATTATTAAAAGTCTAATAAATTAAATATTTATATAGTTTAATATATAATTATATATATAACTTATATATAATTATTATTAATCTTTCTTTATACTAATTCTTTTTTTATATTAATACTTTTCTTATACTAATCTTTTTTTTATATTAATTATTTTTTTATACTAATCTTTCTTTTAAATTCTTAATAATCTATTAAATTTTTAATAGTTTATTAAATCTTTAGTAATTTATTAGATAATTTATAAATAAAATAATCTATTATTTTATTATCTATTTAGTCTATAAAAATTTAATAGATAGAATAAGAAATAGAAAACTTAATTTATAAAGCTTTATATTATAACTTAACTAAAATATATATAAATAGATTTATAAGATTTATTAAATTTATTAACTTCTTTATTATATAATATCTATATATTATAACTCTAAGTTATATAAATATCTAAAGACTTTAGATTTAAAAAGTGAAACTATAACTATAATTATTATACTAAGAATAATACTAGATATTAAAACTAATAATAATCTTTTAGTAAAAATCTATTAATAGAACTCTATTAATAAAATTATATTAATAAGTATCTTTAATAAAACTTTAAGTAAAGATAAATATACTTAGTAGAATAAAAATAAAATAGAATAATTCTTAGTTTAGAAGTTATATAATATAGTTATCTTAGTTATTTTAACTAAATTAATTAACTAAAATAACTAAAATAATTAGGATAATAAAGAATAAAGGTTTATATAAATAGATAGTTTTCTTATAATATATAAAGCTTTATACTCAATTTAATTAATTAAATTCAAGTTACTATTTATATTTACTATTATAATTATAATCGATTTATACTATAACTATTATTAATAATAAACCTTACAATATTATTATATAACTTTATTATCGCTTAGTAATCAGGATTCTAACTACTTCTATATAACTTAGAAGATAAGTATTTATAATACTTTATTATATTTCTATAAAAATATATTTATTATAATATTATTTAATATATTTATTTCTAATATATAAAGAAATAAATAATTATAATATTAAAAAAATAATATATTTATTAATATATATTTAAATATATTAAAAACTAGTTAATAACTTTTATTAAAATAAAATAAAATATTAACTTTAATTAGATTAATAAATAGTTTAATTATAATATTAAAATTATAAATAAAATATTTATAAAAATTATAAAATCTAAGAAATAACTATATATCTTTTATTATTAAAAAATAAATTTATTATTATATTATAATAATCTTTTTAAAATCTACTTTTATATTATTAATTAAAATAATAAATTCTAAATATTTAATATAAATAATATTAAATTTATATTTCTTAAAATTAATTTATAATTTAATATCTTAAAGATATTATAAAACTAATTTAATATAAACTTTATATTTAAATATATTTTTAAAATAAATTAAAATATTATTAAAGTATATAATATAAAAAATATTTAAATAATTAAAAAGAATATTATTTATATAATATTAGTATATTATAAGATTATTAATTAATTTAAAAAATATAATTTTATATTTATAAATTTTATAATATATATAAAATATTATATATTTTTTTAAAACTAAATCTATTTTAATATAATAAAATATTTATTTAATATTTAATTTAATAAAGATTTTTATATAAAAAATATAAATAAAAGTTTTATTAATAAATAATAATAAATAATAATCTTTATAAATAAATATATTAAATATCTAGAAATTAATATAAAAATATAATAATTTATTTAGTTTTTTAATAAAGAGAATTAAAATAATAAATAAAATTTAATTTAATTTAATAAATCTTTTTATTAGATTTTTAATAAAATATTCTTTAATAATCTTAAGTTTTTTAATTAATATTTTATATAATAGATTATAATAAAACTTATTTTTTATATTTTCTTTTAAAGTAATTTTATAATTATAAAATTAATAAAATAATAAAGTATTTAATTTAGATTTAAAGAATATAATTAAGAATTTCTAATATTTATTAAAAATTAAAGATTTAATATTAATTTTAAATAAAGAGATTATAATAATTAATTAAAAATAAAAGATAAAATATAATTATTTAAATAATAAAAAAATAATTTATTTATTTTTTTAATTAGTTTATTAATTTTTAAATAATTAATTAATTTTATAAATCAAGATAATATTTAATTTATATTAATTATCTTAATTATAAAATATATAAAAAATAACTTTAAAAATTATATATAAATTAATAATTTTCTTTAAATAATTTATTTAAAATTTTTAAAAAGATTTAAATTTTCTAATAATAATTAAAAATTATATTAACTATTTATTTTTAAAAATAATTTTTATTATTTTAAATATATAAATTTAATCTTTTAAAAATATTTTATAAAGTTTAAATAATTATAAAATTAATAAAGTAATTATAATAAAATTAATTTTATTTTTTAAAACTATTAAATAATATAAAATTTCTTTTATATTAATATATTATAATATTATTATTATTATTATTAAAATAATTATTTAGTTATTTAAATAATTAATATTAATTTATTATTTCTAATATTTTTTTAATTTATTATCTTATTAATTTATATCTTTCTAGTATTTATAATTAATTATATAAGAATTGAAATTAATATAAATATATATTATAAATTAAGAATATATTTAACTAAAAAATAAATTTATAAATTAATATAATTAATATTATTTATAATTTAGAAAAATTTAATTTTTAAATAATTATATTCTTTTAAAGATTATAAAATATATTAAATAGATAATTAAAAAAAAATATAAATTTAAAGTTAATTATTAATAAATAGATTTAAATAAATATAATAAAAGATTTTTTAATTTTTTAATAATAAAATAAACTTTTAAATATATTTAATATATATAATAAAATTATTAATAAAAATATTAAATAATTTTAAAATTAATAATTTTAAAATTAAAAAGAGTTTAAAATTAAAAGAATTTATATATAATAAAAGATTATATATAATTAATATATATATATTAAATTATATAATCTAGTATATAATTATTATTATAATATATTTATTAAAATTATTATATTATCTTCTCTTTTTAAAAAAACTTATTTTTAAATATTCTAATTAATTATTAAATTATATTCTATAAAATTAATAAATAAATATAAATAATTAAATAGTTATTAAATAAATATATTAAGAAAAAAGAAATAAAAATATATTTTATCTTTTAATTTATATTATTATAAACTTCTTTTTATTAATTATTATTATTAGATAATCACTTTTAATATAATTATAATTATCTTTATTAATTTTTTATAATTATAACTATTTTAAAAATAATATTAAAAAGTTAAATACTTTTAAGTTTATATAATAGAAATTATAAAAAAATATTAAGAAAGTTTTTAAATCTATATTATAATTTTTTTATTAAACTTAATATTTTAATATTTTTCTATATTAATAATAAATTAATATCTTTTCTATTTTATATTTATCTATTTTAATAATATTAATAAATAATAAAGATTTATTATATTAATTAGATAATAAATTATTAGTTATTTTATATAATTTATTAATAAAGAAAATATTATAAATTCTTATTATATTAAATAATTCTAAATAATATAAATAATTAATCTTTTTTAAAACTTTAAAATATTTATTTCTAAAATAATCTAATTTCTTTAATAATTATTAAATAAATAGATATTATATATTTAATTAAATATAATTATTAATTTAGAAATTTTTTAATTAATAATATTTATTAATTTAATAAGTTATATATTTTTAAATAATTTAGATAGTTAAATAAATATATTCTAATATTTTATAATTATAATAAATATAAATATATATATTCTAGATATTAAAGTTATTAATAAATAAATATTTAATTTACTTTTAATTTTATATAATTTTAAAAATATATTTATAAAGTATTTTAAAAGAAAATAAATTATTAAAAGAAAAATATAATAATATTAATTATATATAATTTATTATAAATAAGAATTTAAATTAGTTATTTTAATAATAGTTTATAAAGAATTATAATTACTTTTATAAATATTAATTATAAATTTCTATTTATTTATTAATTTAAAAGTAATTAATTATAAATAACTTTATTTTAATTTTAAAAATATTATTAATTTTAATTTAAAAGAAAGAAATAAATTATAATTTATAATTAAAAAGTATAATTATTAATAAGTTATAATAATAATAAATATATATAATATAAAATTTAGTTTATTTTTAAAAAGTAATAATTTTATAATATAAAATTATAATTATTTATTTATTTAATTAATTAATAATAATTAATATATTATTATATTTATATTTATCTTTATTAAAATTATAATAATCTATAATAATATATTTATATATATATATTAGAATTAATAATAAATAAAATAAATTAAATACTTTATCTTTAAAAATTAAATTATAATAATATATATAATAATTATAAATATATATTATAATATTAGTTTATATTATATATTAGTAATAATTTATAAAAAATAATTAAATCTTCTTAATATTTAAATAAATTATAATTACTAAGTTATATATCTTATAAATAAAAAAGATTTTTAAGTTTTTAATATTAAAAATAATAAAATAATTATTATATAATAAGAAATCTTTTTTAATTTTTAATTTAATAATTAAATTATTTATTTTAATATTAACTTTTAAAATATAAAAAGAATTATACTTTTAATTAACTTATAATATATATAAAATTAAAATAATAAAACTTATTAATATTAATATTATATTAATCTTAAATAATATTTCTTTAAAATTAGATTTTAATTAAAAAACTAAAATTTAGAAATCAAACTATATATTTTTAAATAATTATTATATATATTATTTTTTTTAAATTTATTTTATAAATCTAATTTATTAGTTTTATAAATTAAAATATTAGTTATAAGATTTTCTTTATTTAAATAATATATAATAAAAAAAAATAATTAGTTAAAAGTTTAATTTATTAAATTTAATAAATATTAAAAACTTTAATAATTATAAAATATTATAAAATCTTATAATTTATATAAATTTATATCTAATATAAAGTATTTATAAATTTAATATATTAGTTTATAAATAACTTTATAATTATAAGTATTTCTTTATTATAAACTTTATAATTAAATTTAATAAATTATATTATTTTTAAAAAATAAATTATTAGAAGCTAATTATTATTATATTTTTATAAAAATATATTTATAATAATATTATTAAATATATTAATTTCTAATATATAAAAGAGATTATAATTATAATATTTTAAAAGTAAAATAAAGATTAATATCTTTTTTAAAATATTAAATAATTATTAATAACTAATATTAAAATTAAAGAAAATAACTATTTTTATTAAATTAATTAGAAATTTTATAATAATATTAAAATTATAAATAAATTATTAATAGAAATTATAAAAGTTTAAAAAAAATTAAATACTTTTAATAATAATTAAATATTTTTATCTTTAAATTATAAAAACTTTTTTAAAATTAACTTTAATATTATTAATTAAAATAATAAATTTAAAATACTTTATATATTTAATATTAAATTTATACTTTTTTAAATTAATTTATAAATTTATATTTTTAAATCTTTAAAATATTATAATAATATAGATTATATATTTAAACTTATCTTTAAAATAAATTAAAATATTATTTAAATATATTATATAAAAAATATTAAGAAAATTAAATAAAATATTATTTATATAATATTAATATATAATTAGATTATTAGTAAATTTAAAAAATATAATTTTATATTTATATATATTATATTAAATATAGAAAATAATATATTTCTTAAAAACTAAATTTATATAAATATAATAGAATATTTAATAAATATTTAATTTAATAAAGATTTTAACTTTTAAAAACTTAATTAAAATTTTATTAATAAATAATAATAAATATTAATCTTTATAAATAAAGATATTTAATATTTAAAAATTAATATATAAATATAAAGAATTATTAAATTTCTTTATAAATAAAATAAAAATAATAATAAATATTTAATTTAATTTAATAAAATTCTTTATTAAATTATTTATAATATATTTTTTCATTACTTTTAACTTTTTTAATAGGGTTAGGGTTAGGGTTAGGGTTAGGGTTAGGGTTAGGGTTAGGGTTAGGGT
>JANGZZ010000306.1:10232-28285 GCA_026225955.1 Clarireedia paspali | reverse complement strand
TTAATAATTATAAATTAATTAATTAAGTTTAGATATATAATTTTATATAAAGAAAGTAATATAATAAAAGATTTAATATATATCTTTTTAAGAATAATAACTAATATATATAAAATATTAATAAAGATAATTTCAAATTATAATAAACTTTTTATATTAAAATTTTAATAAATATTTATAATATTATTAGAAATTAAAAGAAAATTATTTATAATATTTTATTTATAAATAAATAATTAAATAAAATAATTAAATTAAACTTTAAAATAATATTTATAATATTATATTAATTATAAATAAGATAATTAAATAAAATTACTATTATTTATATAATTTAAATATAATATTATAAAAACTATAATTATAAATATAATATTAATTTATATTAATTTTAGATTTAAATTAAAAGTATATAATATATAATTAATAAATAAAATAAAATTAAATATAAATATTATAAAAATAAATAAATTAAAAGAATTATATAAATAATTATTACTTGATATTAAGTTTATTTTATAATAAACTATAAATTATTATAATTCAAAGTATAATATAAAAACTAATATTTAAGAAAAAAAATAAAGTTTATCTCTTTAAATAAAATATTAATATAAAAAAACTAAGTGATAAACTAGATTATAAGAAATTAAAACTCTTTAAAATTAATAAAGTAATTAAATTAATTAATTATAAATTAAAGATATTAATAATAATAAAAATATATTTAGTTTTTTATATATTATTATTTAAGTTAATATTATTAAAAGTATTAAATATATTATATATCGAAATTAAATTAATAAATCTAAATACTAAATATAAAATTAAAGAAATATTAGATTAGAAATATATTAAAAAATAACTTTATTACTTTATTAAATAAAAAGATTATTTATATTTAAAAAATATATAGAAATTAATTAAGAATTTAAACTATTTATAATATTTAAAAAGATTTTATTAAAAATACTTTTATTTTTTAATTAAATAATTAGTTAAAAATTATTTTTTAAAAGTAATTTAAAAGTAAATAAATTAATAATAATAAAAATAGAAATTTAAATAGTTTATCTAATTTTTTTTTTTAATCTTTTCTTTTTTTTAATATATTTAATTTATTTAATTTATTTAATAAGTTAAAATTTATTGAAATTATTTTTTTTCTTATTTATTTAGAAAATATTATTACTTTTATAAATAAAAGATTTTTATTATAACTTTTTAAAAATATTTATTATTATCTCTTTCTTTTCTTTCAAATATTTATATTTATAATTTAAAGAATTTTAATTAGATAATTTAAATATTTAATTCTAAGAAATAAAATTATAAATTTTATTTTAATAAGAATATTTAATATAATAATAATTTGAAAGATTAATAAATATTCTAATATAATTATTAAAATAATTAACTTTTTTATAATAAGAATAAATAATTATCTTTTATTTTAATCTTTTAATATAATTTTCTAACTCAAGTTATTTTATATTTTAAATATATAATATAAATATAATAAAAAAAAAGATAAATTTATTAAAGATTTAAATAAATATTTATATTATTATAATAAATATAAGAATAATACTAAATTAAAAAAGAGATAATATTATAATTTTAAATTATATAAATATTTAAGAACTTTAGATTTAAAAAATAAAACTTATAATTATAATTATTAAATTAAGATTATATAATTAATAGAAAGTAATAAAGAAATAACTTTATTTATTATTTAATATTTAGTAAATATTAATACTAATAATATTCTTTTAAAAACAATCTATTAATAAAATTCTATTAATAGAATTATATTAATAATACTTTTAATAAAACTTTAAATAGAAATAAAAATAAAAGAGATTAATAAATTAGTTTATTAATCTTTTTTCAAATTAACTTTTAATTTATTTTATAATATATAAAACTTTATATTTAACTTTAATTATAATTTATTTCTTTACTATTATAAATATAATTAATTTTTATTATAACTATTTTTAATAATAAACTTTATAATATTATTTTATAACTTTATTATTATTTAATAATTAAGATCTTAATTACTTTTATATAATTTAGAAGATAAATAGTTATAATAAAATTAAATTTATAATTATTATAATTAGATAATAACTAAATATATATAAATAATAAAAATATAATTAATTAATCTTTCTTTTCTTAAAATTCTTTATTTTATTTATAAAAATTAATAAAAGTCTTTTATTAAAAAAGTAGTTTTATTTAATTTTATAATTTATAAAAGAAATATAATATATAAAAATTATTAATTTTTAATAATATTATAATAATTATTATAAACTTTAACTTTTATATAAATATAGATTAATTTAGAAAAATTAATTATATATTTATATAATTAAATAATTAATCTTTCTTTATAATTCTAAATATTATATAATTCTTCTTATAATATAAATTATATTTATTAAATTAGATAATTTTATAAATATATTATTTTATTATTATAAATTAATTATTTATATAATCAAATTATATTATATTAGATATAAAATAAAATTATTTGTTTTTTTTAATAAAAGTAATATAATTAAATTATATTTATTAGAAGTAAAAGATAAGTAAATTATATAATTTTTATTTAATTTTAAATATAAATATACTTCGCTTTATTATTATTAAAGTTATCTACTATTTAATTTTAAAGATTATATAATTATATAAATTAATTAATTAGTAGAAAGTAATATTAATCTTAATAATAATAATATTATTAATAATAAAATAATTTAAAAATTAATCTTTACTTTAATTAAATTATAAAAAAAAAGTTATTATTTTTTTTTAAAAATATAATCAAAATATTATTTTTTTATAAATATTTTATTTTCAAACTTTTAATATTATATATATCTTCTAACTTTTAATTTAGTAAATCTATTTAAATTTATTATAATAATCTTTATTATAAACTGAAAATATAAAATAATAATTATTATAAAGTAATTACTTTATTACTAATATTTTAATTCTAAATAATTATAAATTTTATATTTTCTAAATCTATTTATAATAATTTGTCTTTAAATAATATATTATTAGATATTTTAAATAAAGATTTATTTTTATTAAAGGATATTTAATTTAAAATATAAAATAAATTAAAAAATATAATAAATTTAAAAGATTATAAAATATTAGAAAGATTATTAAATAAAAATTAATTATTATCTTCAAAGAATTAATAAATACTATTTTTAAAAGATTAAAATTTATTATCTTTAAAAGAATTTAATTTATATTATTAAATTATATTTTAAATTAATTTATAAATATTTAAATATTTATTTATTAAACTAAAAAAACTTAAAATAAAATAAAAAAACTAAATTAATTTTAATAAAAGTATAGTTATTAAATAATATAATAATTATTTTAATTATCTATTAAATTTAGAAATAGTTAAAAATAGATAAAAGAATTATAATAATATTAATTTAATAAAAATATAATAAGTTTAAATTAAAAATATTATAAAATATTAATTATAAATAATAAGATTTTTAAATAAAAGTAATATTCTTTTAAGTTTATATTAATTATTTAAATAATAAAAAGATTGAATCTTTAAAAAAATTAAAATTATATTATTAAAAGTATTATTTTATATTAAAGAATAATAAAGTAAAAGTTAAAGATATATATAATTAATTATATAAAACTTTATAAAATTAAAAATTAGTAAAAAAAAGAATTATATAAAAGTTTTTTTAAACTTATATTCTAATAATAAAAGTTAAAATAAAGATAATATAATTAAAAAGAAAATTAAAGATAATAATTTTAAAATTAATAATAAAAAGATTAAAAATAATAATAATATTAAAGTTAATAATAGAAATAATAATTATAATAATTATTAATTAAATAATAATAAGTAATTTTATATTTAATAATAAATAATTTTATAAAAAAATAAATAAATTAAATAAATTTAAGAAAATAATTAAACTAAAATATTTAATTTCTTTTTTCTTTTATATTTAGATTTTTATTATAAGGTTTTATTTCTTTATTAAATATATTTAATAAAAGATTAGATTCTTTAAAATAAATAAAATTTCTTTTAAAACTAAGAAAATTTCTTTTTTCTTATAAAATAAATAAAGGTTTTTTTATTAAAAGATAAATTAAGTTTTTTTTATTAAATAAAAATAAATAAAATTTTATTCTTCTTTTATTAAAAGTAAGAATTTTAATAATAGATATAAACTAATATAGATTTTTTTAAAAGATTATTATTAAAGTTTAATTTTAAATTTAATATTAATTTCTTTATTAAATAAAAATAAATATAAGAGTTCTAAATAATCTAATATATATAAAATTTTAAGTTAATTATATTTTATATAAAATATATTTAATAAAAGTCTTTTAATTATATATTTAATAATTCTTAAATATATTTAATAAAAGTTCCTTTATATAATAATTTTTAAAATAAAATTATAAAATAGTATATTCTTTTCTTAATAATATTCTTTAAAATATATTTAACTTCTTTATTAATAAATATAATATAAATATTCTAAATAAATCTAAAGTTAATTTTATTAAATTTAATTATATTTATATAAGAAATTATTAAAATAAAAATATAGAAATATAATTATAAAGATTCTAATTAAAATATTAATAATAATAAAAATCGAGATTAAAATTTAAAGAAAATTAATAATAAAAAGAGAATATTTTAATTAAAATATACTAAAAGTATATAATAAAAGATAATTTAAATATTAAAATTATTTATATAATAAATATCTTTAATATTAAATAAATTTATATAAATTATTAAATAGACTATTATATAAGTTTATATAAACTATTAAATAAATTATTAAATAAGTTATTAAATAAGTTATTAAATAAATTATTAAATAAATTATTAAATAAACTATTAAATAAATTATTAAATAAACTATTAAATAGATTATTAAATAAACTAATATATATATTATAATATAAAATAAATATTATAATATAAATTACTAAATTTATAAAATATTAGTTTAAATATATAATAGTAAGTATAATATAAAGAATATAAAATAATATATAGTTAATATTATTATATATATTATAATATATAATTATTAATATAATATCTTTAACTTTAACTTTAATTTTAACTTCAACTTCAAATATATTTATAATTATAATTTATAATAATAGTTTTTTATTAGTTATTTTTAAATTTTATAATATTATTTTATAATTCTTTTTTATTTAGTTAATTAATTAAATTCTTTTATTTTTAAAAATATATTCTTGATTTATTAATATTTTTTAGAAATTATATTTTATTTTATTTTAATAAATTATTTAATAAAGTTGTTTTTTTATTTTTAGATTTTTTAAAATATTAATTTATATTCTTTTTATTTAATTAATAAATTATATAATCATTATTATAATAAACTATTTAAAATAATATTATATAATTTAATTTCTTTTATTTAATTATTATATTTAATTAATATCTAAATATATTCTTATTTTAATAATTATCTTAATTAATTATAATTTTAAATTATTTTTTTCTTTTTTAATTATATTATTTCAATTTAAGTTTTTAAAACTTTTTCTAATAATTTTAAATTTAATTATTTAAAAACTTTTATTTTTATTTATAATTCTTTTTTTTTCTAAAAAAGATTATTTTTTATATTTATAATATTTAATTTTATTAAATTTTTATAAAAATTTATATTTCATTATTTCTTAAATTAATTTAGTTTATAATATCTTTTATTTTTTTAATAATATTTAAAATATTTATTTTACTAATATTTATATAATATATTATTAACTTGATATTACAACCTTAGATTATAATAATACTTAAAGACTTTAAGCTTAGAAAGCGAACTTACAATTATAGTTATTATACTAAGAATAGTACTAAGTATTAGAACTAATAATATTCTTTTAGTAGAAATCTATTAATAGAACTCTACTAACGAAACTATATTAATAAGTATCCTTAGTAGAACCTTAAGTAAAGACAAAGTATATTTAGTAGAATAAGAATAAAATAAAATAGTTTTTAGTTTAGAAGTTATATAATATAATTATTTTAACTATCTTAATTAAACTAATCAACTAGGATAATTAGGATAATTAGGATAATTAGGATAATAGAGAATAAAAGTTTATATAAATAGATAGTTTTTTTTAATATATAAAACTTTGTATTTAATTTATTAAATTAATTAAATTCAAGTTACTATTTATATTTACTATTATAATTACAATTAATTTATATTATAATTATTATTAATAATAAACTTTATAATATTATTATATAACCTTATTATTATTTAATAATTAAGATTCTAACTACTTCTATATAATTTAGAAAATAAGTATTTATAATACTTTAAATATTATTATTACTTTTATATATTAAATTGATATTTCTACTATATCTAAATTAAATAATTAGACTAGTATTTAGACTACTACTACTTTAGAGAACTAATAAGATATAGAAAATAATATTAAAATAAACGAATTATATAAGATTATAATTTTAGAAACTTTTAAGATAGTTTTATTAGATAAATATAAAGATAATTATTATAAACTCGAAATATTCTTACTTTAAATTGAAATATATATTATCTTTAATTAAAATAAATTTAATCAACAATCTATAGTAAATAGTTAAGCTATTTTATATTTTAGAGAAGAAATAGCTAAGTAGATCTAATTATATTTATAGGATTTTTTTGATAAAAAACTAGTAGATTATATATAATTTATTAAGATTATCTTTAGCTTCTTCAAAGAATTTAAAATAGAAATTTATCAAGTATTTAGTATTATTAATAGAAAAAGAGTTATAAAAGAAAAATTCTATAAATTAATATAAACTAGATTAATTGTAAAATATATTATCGAATTTAAATACTATATAAATACTATAGAATAAAGAGACAAAGTAGTTATAAACTATTATTATAAGAGGTTTAAACTAATTATTAAATTTAAATTAGAAAAATTTATTAAATATAATAATTTAAATATCTTTATTAAAGAATCTATTTAAATAAATAATATATTATATAAATATTAGTAAAATAAACAAGTAAAGTAATCTTAAAAGAGTAGAAGATATTATAAGTTTAATTAATCAAAGAAATATAATAGTAATTATAATAATTTTATATAGATAAATAATATTATATTTTATAGTAACTTTTTCTAAAGAGAAAAAGATTATAAATAAGAAAAGAAGCTTTACTTCAAATATAGATTTTAAAGTTATTTAATAAGAGATTATCAAAAGAAATCTTAGAGATAAAAATTAAAGAAAAATAGAAAAAAGAAAAGATAATTTAATATATTAATAAAAAGAGATATTTAGGATATATTTGAATATTAAATTAGTATAATAAGTAGATAACTAAAAGATTAAAATAATGATTATATATTATTATTATAGATAATATATTATAATAATTACTATTTAATATATTAGTTAGAGAAGAATAATATAAATTAGTATTTTAAGAAGTTATAAAAGAAGAGGAACTAAATAGATATATTTATTTAATAATTAAAAGATATAATATATATTCTATTATAAATAGATAAAGAATAGACTATTAAAGAAAGAAATAATATATAGAAAGTTAAAGTTTAGATTTACTTAAATTAAATAGTTAAATATTATAATTATATTAGAAACTCTAAATCTAAAGTAAATAAAGTTTATATATTGAAATATATAAATAGTAAGTATTTTAGATAGAAATAATTTGAAATAGGAAAGATTTATTAAAAGTTTTTAAAAAAAGACTTCGAGAATATAGAATCTTAAATCAAATAATACTAAGTTATATTCTAATATTTAAGAAAGATATAATTTTAATATTAGGTTGGAAATAAAGAGAATATTTATATAGAATAGTTAATAATATAATTCTTAATAGAAGATTAAATATATTATATAAAATTAATAAATAAAGAAGTTAGAATATAATAGAATATATTAATTATAGAACTTTATTATAAAATACTTTATATTAATTAAAAATAACTTATAAAGTTATTTAAAAAGTTAGTTAAAAAGCTAAGAAACTCTTTAAAGATATAATAGTTTCTTTATATAATATATATAAATAAGTAATTACTTTGAATAATAATAAACTTAGAAGTAATAAAAAATTTTATAATATTAGAAACTACTATTTTAATAAAATTATAAACTTTTAAGAAACTAGTTTTATATATATTATATCTAATTAATAAGTAGTTAGTTATAAGAAATAAATTAGTTTAGTATAAAATATAAAAATTCGAAATATAAATAAGATAGTATTTTAAATAGATATAAATAGATTTAATTTTATAAAAAAGATATTAAATAACTTTAAAAATATTATAATTAATATACTATAATCTATATATCAACTAGGTTAGAAGAACTTTGAAGTTAAATAAATATAAATATAAGATAAAGTTTATATAAGGTTTTATAAAATTAATATTCTAGTTTAGAAAGTAGTAAGAAAAACTATTTATATTAAAAGCGAATAATATTCTAAAGATTGAATATTTAGCTTAGAATCTTTTATTAAAGAATATATTAGTAGAGTATTAGAAATATATAGAGATTTTCAAAGAAAGGTTTTAAAAGGATATTTTATTAAAATATTAGTTTTAGGATTATAAAATAAAATTAGAAGAAAAAAAAGAACTATTATTCTTATTAATTATATTATTATTAAAAGAAAAGTTTAAGTTACTTTATAAATACTTTAACGAAAATTTAATTAAAGGATTTATTAAAGAATCTTCTTTATTTATAAAAATACTAATCTTCTTTATATCAAAGAAAGAAAATAAGAAAAATAGATTTATTATTGATTATCGGAAGTTTAATATTATTATTATTAAAAATTAATATTTATTACTATTAGCTAATAAACTATAAGATCGAATTAGAAAAGCTAAATATTTTATAAAATTAGATTAATATATAGAATTTAATTTAATTAGAATTAAAGAAAGTAATAAATAAAAGACTATATTTTATATTTAGTATAGATATTATAAGTATTAGGTAATACTCTTTAGATTTACAAATATACTAACTATATATATAAAGTTAGTTAATAACTTATTAAGAAAGTATCTTGATAATTATTATATAGTTTATTTTAATAATATTTTAATCTTTATTAAAACTTTTAAAAAGTATATTAAAATTATATAGAAAATCTTAGAAATTCTCTAAAATATAAATATTTTATTAAAATTATTTAAATACAAATTCTATATTACTAAAACCGAATTCTTAAAGTATATTATTAATATTAACAAATTTAAAATAAGTTTAGGAAAAGTTAAAGAAGTTTTAAAATAGATATAATCTATTAAAGTTAAAGAAATATAATTATTTTTAGAATTTACGAACTTCTATAAATAATTTATTAAAGATTATTTGAAAATTATAGTATCTTTTATAGAATTAACTAAAAAGGATATTAAGTATAAATAGAGTAATATAATATAATAAGTATTTAATATTTTTAAATAAGTTTTTATATAGATATTAATCTTTATTATCTTTAATCTCGAAAAAATAATTATTATTAAGATAAATATATTAGATTATATATTAGATATAATCTTTAGTTAATTAGATAAAGATAGAAAGTTATAACTAGTAGTATATTATTTTAAAAAGCTATAACTAATAGAGTTAAACTATAAAATATATAATAAAGAATTATTAGTTATTATTAATACTTTTAGAGAATAAAGAGTTTATTTTAAAAGATCTAAATATATAATTTAAGTTTATTTAGATTATAAGAATTTAATATACTTTATAATAATTAAAGTTCTAAATAAACAATAAATATAATAAATAGAAATATTAGTTATATATAATTTTAAGATACTATATATTAAAGGAAATAAAAATATTAAAGTTAATATACTTAATAAGAAATCAAAATACTTAGAGAATAAGATATATAAATTATATATTATATTTTAAGAAGAAAAAGATTTATTAGTATTTAATATAATTTAACTAGTTATAATAATATTACTTTATAATAACTATTTAAAGAAATAAATATAAAAGTATTATAAAAATAATTCTATTATAAAATAAATATTAGAACAACTAGATAAAAAGTTTATAATTAAAGATAATATTATATACTTTTATAAGAAGATATATATCCTTTTAATATTAGCTAAGTATTATACTTAAGAATAATATAAGTTATTAACTTATAAATATTAAGGAATTATAAAAATATTTATAAGGATTAGAGCAAATTATTATTTTCTATAAATAAGAAAGATAATTAAGAAAGTTATTAGAAATTATAATATTTATATATAAAATAAAACTTTATAATATATTTTATATAATTAATTTAAAAGCCTAGATATATCTACTTAGTTATAAAAGTTTATTATATAGAACTTTATAATTAAACTATTATATTTAAAAGATTTAATTATAAAAATAATATATAACTTTATTTTAATAATTATAGATTAATTAATTAAATTTAAATATATAATTTTATATAAAGAAAGTAATATAATAAAAGATTTAATATATATTTTTTTAAAAATAATAACTAATATATATAAAGTATTAATAAAGATAATTTTAATTTAAAATAAGCTTTTTATATTAAAATTCTAATAAATATTTATAATATTATTAAAAATTAAAAGAAAGTTATTTATAATATTCTATTTATAAATAGATAATTAAATAAAATAATTAAATTAAACTTTAAAATAATATTTATAATATTATATTAATTATAAGTAAAATAATTAAATAGAATTATTACTATTTATATAATTTATATATAATACTTTGAAAATAATAATTATAAATAAAATATTAATTTATATTAACTTTAAATTCGAATTAAAAGTATATAATATATAATTAATAAATAAAATAAAATTAAATATAAATATTATAAAAGTAAATAAATTAAAGAAATTATATAAATAATTATTATTTAATATTAAGTTTATTTTATAATAAACTATAAATTATTATAATTCGAAATATAATATAAAACTAATATTTAAAAAAAAAGATAAAGTTTATTTTCTTAAATAAAATATTAATATAAAAAGACTAAATAATAAATTAGATTATAAGAAATTAAAACTCTTTAAAATTAATAAAGTAGTTAAACTAGTTAATTATAAATTAAAGTTATTAATAATAATAAAGATATACTTAATTTTCTATATTTCTTTATTTAAACTAATATTATTAAAAGTATTAAATATACTTTATATTGAAATTGAACTAGTTAACTTAAATACTAAATATAATATTAAAGAAATATTAGATTATAAGTATATTAAAGGATAATTATACTATTTAGTAAAATAAAAAGAATATTTATATTTAGAAAATATATAGGAATTAGTTAAGAACTTGAATTATCTATAATACTTAGAGAAATTCTATTAAAAGTATCTTTATCTTCTAGTTAGATAATTAGCTTCGAATTATTTATTAAAGGAAACTTGAAAATAAAAAGATCGATTTTAAAAGAATTAGTTATCTAAAAAGTTTATTTAATTTATTTAGTTTACTTCTTTTCTAGTCTTTTCTTCTTTTTAAATATCTCTAACTCTTCGATTATTTTTAAATTAAATTATAATATCTTTCTTATATTTTTATATACTTTATTAAATTATAATCGAGTCTTTTTTACTTAAATATAAAGATAAAGAATCTTAGTTATAATCTTTTCTTCTTTTAAATAAAACTTTTTATTTTTCTTTTAAAGATATTTTTTTTTAGAATTTATATAAGTCTAAGTAATAATTATTATATTAAATATATTATAGAATTTTTCAATATTACTCTTTCTATATTCTCTATAATAGATATTACTAGAAAATATATAATATTTATATTTCTTCTTAGAATAATAATTATAAAAAGATAATATAATAATTCTTTTTTTCTTATTACAAGTATATTAATTTTAATAATTATTAGTAGATCTAGATATATAAATATAAAATATAATAAAAGAAGAAAAAGTTTAAAGAATTTATCTAAAGTTTAAATAGATATTTTATATTAATATAATAAGTATTAGAATAATATTAAGTTAGAAAGAGGATAGTATTATAACTTTAAATTATAATAATACTTAAAAACTTTAAACTTAGAGGACAAACTTATAATTATAATTATTATACTAAGAATAATATTAGATATTAGAACTAATAATATTCTCTTAATAGAAATCTACTAATAGAACTTTATTAATAAAACTATATTAGTAAGTACTTTTAGTAGAACTTTAGATAAAGACAAAGTATATTTAGTAGAATAAGAATAGAATAGAATAGTCTTTAATTTAGAAGTTATATAATATAATTATTTTAATTATTTTAACTAAACTAGTTAATTAGAACAATTAAGATAACTAGGATAACTAGAATAGTAAAGAATAAAAGTTTATATAAATAGATAGTTTTCCTTAGTATATAGAGCTTTATATTTAATTTATTGAATTAATTAAATTTAAGTTACTACTTATATTTATTATTATAATTACAATCGATTTATACTATAACTATTATCAATAATAAACTTTATAATATTATTATATAACCTTATTATCACTTAGTAATCAGGATTCTAATTACTTCTATATAACTTAGAAGACAAATATTTATAATACTTAAATTGATTTTTTAATAAAAAAATTTAAAATTATTATATTTAATTAATCTCTTTAATTTAAATTTAATATTTAAATTAATTTTTTATTAATAATAATTTATAATTATTTTATTTTCTTATTCTTATAATATTTAAATAATATTTAAACTTTATAATATATTTTATAATTAATTTAGTTTATATTAATTTATAAAGTTTTTCTTTTATAACTCTTTATTATAATTTAAATTATATTGATATTTAAAGTTTTTAAGTTTAAAGAGTAGAACTTATAATTATAATTATTAAACTAAGATTATATAATTAATAGAAAATAATAAAGAAATAACTTTATTTATTATCTAATTCTAAATAGATATTAATATTAATAATATTTTCTTAATAGAAATCTATTAATAAAATTCTACTAATAAAATTATATAAATAATATTTTTAATAGAACTTTAAATAAGAAAAAATATATTTAATAAATTTATTAATAATAGAAAAAATAATATTTATAATATTTAAATTATATATTTATTAAAAGTATTATAACTTTATTAATTAATTATTAAATTATAATATAATACTTTCAATTTATAAAAGAAGATATAAAACTAATATATATATTTAAAAATAAAATTAAATATTTATATATATATAAGTTTAAAATATATATAATTTGATTAATTTAAAATTAATCTTTTTATTTAAATTATATATCTTCGATATATATAATATTTCTTATTATATAGAATAATAATATTATAATAACTTTAATTTAAAATAACTTAATAATTTTATAATATAAATAGAAATAAGAGATATAAAAAAGATTATCAATAATTATAATATTTAAATTATAAAGATATTCTTGAAAAAAAAGAGTTTTAAAATTAAAAAACTTAATTAATAGTAACTAGTTAATATATATAATATTAAAGTATATAGAAAGGTTATTAAATAGATTATAAAGTTTATAAAATATTTTAAATATATTTCTTATATTAAAAAATAAGTTATATTTAATATTATAATAATTAAAATAGTTTAAATAATAAATATATTAGTAAAATATTTTAAAAAAAGAATTAAAGAAATATATAATTCTTTTATAAATATTATTAGTCTTTTAAATTTAAAAAGAAAGTTTAGATTATATAAAAACTTAATTATAAACTTTATATTAATTATATTTACTAATAAAGGATTTTAATAAAGAAAAATTATTATTAAATTTACTTTTAAATAATTATTAGTTTTAATTTCAAAAGTAAGATATATTTTTATAATATTTTTAAAAACAAGAATAGTAAAATATTATATAATATATATATTAATTAGATTCTAGAAATAATAATAAATATAATAATAAGATTAAAAAATAAAAATATTTGTATAATTTAATAATTTATTAGAACTATTATAACTTTTTTAACCTTTTTTTTATTAAAAACTACTAATAAATCTTTAAATAAATAGTTAAAAAGTATATATATTAAAATAAAGAGATTTTAAAAAAGTTAATTTTAAAAAGTTAAAATATTTTAAAACTAGATTATATTAATAAACTAATTAATTTTATATTATAAAGATTTCAATATATAATTAAAATTAATAAAGAAATAACTAGATAATAATATTAATTTAAATAATTATAAATTACTCTCTTTTAAGTATATTTTAAACTTTAAAAATATTTATTTATATATAGAATTTTTTAATAATTATAACTCTAATAAATATACTTTTTTAAATTATTTAGTTTTAGTTTATATATTAATATTTATAAGTATTATTTTATAAATTAGAAATTATTAATTAAGATAATTACTATTATTAAACGAATATTATATTAACTCTTAAATTTAAAATATTTATAAATCTATTAATTTTAATCTAATTCTTTTAATTTTAACTAGAATTAAATAATATATTCTAATATATAATTTTTATATAAAAATCTTTTATTAATTTCTAATAGTTATTATATTATAAAGAATTAATTAAAAGATAAAAACTAAGATTTTATTTAAATTAATTTTATAAATATTATTTTTTCTATTATTAATAAGATAAGATATATTAAATAAATTAATTATTTAGATTATTTAAATTAACTGGAAAATAGATTAAATAAATTAACTATTTAAATTATTTAATAATATATAAAAGTTTATTTAAATAAATAGTTTTTTTATAATATATAGAGCTTTATATTTAATAATAATAATTATTTATTTATTTATCAATATAATTATAATTAATTCTTTATATAACTATTATTAATAATAAACTTTATAATATTATTATATAATTTTATTATTATATAATAATTAAAATCTTAATTACTTTTATATAATTTAAAAGATAAATATTTATAATATTTTTTTCTTATTAATAATATTAATTATTTAATAAGTCTCTTTTTTAAATTTTTTAAAAAACTTAAAAATAATTTTAATTAATAATATATAATTTATTAGATTATTTTAAAAAGTGAAAAAGTTTTAAAGATATAATTAAATTTATTTAATAATATTTTTTTTAAAATAAAATATAATTTAACTATTTAATAGAATTTATTTATAAAACTTCTTTTAATTAAATATAATATATATTTTAATTTAGAAAAGGAATATTTCAAGTTTATAATAATTTCTTTTATATTTATTTAATAAATTTATTTTAAGAATTTTCAAGATAATAATTTTTTATAAATTATTATTTATTCTAATATTTTCTTCTTTATTTTATTCAATTTTCTAAATAATAGATATTTAAAAAATAAATTAAATATTAAAGATTAAAATAGATATAATAAAGATATTTAAAATATTATAAATATTTATTTTCTAAATTATTTAAAAATAATTAAAATCTTGAATATTAATAAGTTAATAAAATTATAAATATTATTATAAAGTTTATTATTAATAATAGTATATAAAGTTAATTAATTAAGTATTTATATAAAGAATAAGAAATAATATTATTAAATAAATTAATTAAATTAAATATAAAGCTTTATATATTAAAAAAATATTATTTAGTTATATAAATTTTTATTTTCTTATATTCTATTAATTTTATTAATTTTTATTACTAAGATTACTAAGATTTAATAAGATATTATATAATTTTAATTAAAAGTTTTATTAAAAGTATATTTTTTTATTTTAGTATTTAAATAATAATTTATATCTTTTCTTTTTAATATTCTTCTTTATTTTAATATTTATAAAAATAAGTATTTTCTAGTTTTTAAATATTTATTCTTATATAAATAAATATAATTTATTATTTAAATAGAATAGTTTAAATAACTTTTATAAAATATATTATTTTTCTAAATTTAAAATCTTTTAATTATTATATAATCAAATTATAATATAATTATAATAATTATAATATTTTTCAATTTAAAAATATAATAATATAATAATATAAATATATTCTTATATCTATAAATAATATAATTAATATAATATTATTATCTAAATAATTTTAAAATCTAAAAGTAGATTTTATATATATTTTATATATTTTATAAATTTAAAACTTTATTTATATACTTTTATAATAACTTTTATAAAAGACTAATTAAATTTAAATTTAATCTAATATTAAAAATTATTTGTTTTTTATAAATAAATTTATTATAATCTTTTTCTTTATTAATAATATTATTATAATTTATTATAAGAAATATATTATTAAAATAGATATTTTTATTAAATAATTTAAATTATATTTTAAACTTAAAAAAATAAAAATATTAAATTCTTTTTTTAAAATTAAAATAATTTATAATTATTTATTAAAGAAATTATAATTAAATTAAAACTTTTATATTAAGAAGTTTATAATTAAATTTAAAGTTTAAATAATATTATTATTAATAATATTATTATTAATAGATATTCTAAATAAATATAAAAAAATAATAATTATATAATAAATTTATAGATATTAATAGAAAATTAATAATATTAATTTTATTATAGTATTTATTTGATTTAATATTATATTTATTATATCTAAATTAATTAAATTCTTATAAAATCTATTATTTATTTATATTTAATTAGTTAGTTAAATATTTATATATTTAATAAAAATAAAGTATTTAATATTTTAATATAATAGTATAATAAGAAATAATAAAAAGGTTTTTATTATATAGAATAATAACTTTTATATTAATTTAATAGATATATAATTTAATAATATAAAATATTATTTAAAGTTATTTAAAAGTTTAATCTATTATAAAATATTTAAAATTAAAATTATAATAACTTTTATTATAAAAGTTAAAATTCTTATTCTATTTATTATATATATAAATTTCTATAATAAATAAAACAATTTAAAAATATTAGATTTAATCAAGATAATAAACTATTAATTTTTTATAATAATAAATAAATATTATAATTACTTTAAATAGATATTTTATAATTTATTATTAAATTAAAGTATATAAATATCTATTTATATTAGATATATTAAAAAGTCTTTAAAAATAAAATTATAGTTAATTAGATATTTATAAGAAAAATAATTATTAATAGATTTACTAAATTATTTCTAATATAAAAGTAGAAAGAGTTTATAAAGTAATTTAATTTTATAGATATTTAGATATTAATAAATAGTTAAAAGTATAAATATATTTAACTAGAGAGGTATATTAGATATTAACTATAATATTATCACTATTAAAATAAAATCTTTTTAGTTATATAAGAATCTGATATCTGAATTATATATAAATTAGAAAAACACTTATAAAAGTAGTTAGATTTCCTGTAACTAGAATCAATCAATCAACTATTAATCACTTATTCAATACTAATTCCTTATATCGTATAATTAGCCTCAATCCAAGATAAGGTTCTAATGTCTAACAGCTGCCATATGCTCTCTTGCTGCACTCTGTGTATAAAACTTCTTAGTGCACGTCTTACAGGGGATGCTAGGGTTCCCATGTCCAGTAGCTGCCATGTGCTCATTTACTGCACTCTGTGTATCGAACTTCTTGGCGCACGTCTTACAGGGGATGCTAGGGTTCCTATGTCCAGTGGCTGTCATATGCTCGTTTGCTGCACTCTGTGTATAAAACTTCTTAGTGCACGTCTTACAGGGGATGCTAGGGTTCCCATGTCCAGTAGCTGCCATGTGCTCATTTACTGCACTCTGTGTATCGAACTTCTTGGCGCACGTCTTACAGGGGATGCTAGGGTTCCCATGTCCAGTAGCTGCCATGTGCTCATTTACTGCACTCTGTGTATCGAACTTCTTG
>JANGZZ010000306.1:0-10132 GCA_026225955.1 Clarireedia paspali | reverse complement strand
CCATGTGCTCATTTACTGCACTCTGTGTATCGAACTTCTTGGCGCACGTCTTACAAGAGATGTTAGAGTTCACATGTCCAATAGCTGTTATGTGCCGGTTTGCTGCATGATCTGATCTGAACTTCTCATCGGAGATTCGATGCTTAAACGGGGACCAGTGGTTTTTGATGGTCATGTGTTGATTCGCTGCTTCCTTTAAGTGAAAACCTTTGTCACAAGTTTGGCATTCGAACTGTAGCCCGTCTCTTTTGTATTGACCCAGGCTGTTGCTCCGTATATCGAGAAGTGTAGCAGTAGCACGTTCTCCTGGAAGTCTTTTTATCTCTTTCTGAAGTCCTGCTGCAGCATCAGCGCCGATACGTTACTAGACAGAAGACTGCTGCACTAACCAACTTTGTCTCGGGTCGACTCTTCCACGGTGTAAGTATTGTCAATCTCTGCCGGCGGTATAAGCAGCAGCACCTCCCTCACATAGGCCGCCGCCACTCCCGCCGCATATGGCTGCCACCTCTTGTTCTTGTGTGAGTCGGCGTAGTCGCAGATGCCGCGGACTACCAGGCATGGGAAGCTATTCATCAGACCCGCTGCCTCCATCTCGAAGCAGAGCACCCCGCCGAGGTCCGCGCTGACCTTGTCCCTTTGCGCAGCGCTCTTCATCACCTGGTTCCCGGACGCGATCGTCCCGTAGTGCACTATCACCTCCTTTTTGTTACTGCGGGGCGGTCTCGTCTCCTGCCTTTCTGTAAGACACGCATCGCACGTCTGTCCTCCCGCATGGTCGTATGTGGCTTCGAAGAGAATATCAGGGCCCGCCTCGCTGCGCTGGAACTCGGAAATATGATCTAGCCTAGCAATGTACTCTCGCAACTTGCTCATGCCACGCAGCTCGTTCGCCTGCGTCTTAGCTACCGCGCCGAGCAGCGTCTGCGGCGGAGCATTCAGCGCCCCCGTCCGCCCAAACCCGCTCGGTGTCGTCTTGCCAAAGTCGTACTGCACCACCCCGCTGAAGGTCTTGTCCGGCTGGCTGACCACCACGTCCCCGAGTCGGACGTCCGCCTCTACGCTGGGGACGCCCCCACCAATGCCCACCATCAGGCCAAAGCGGATCCCCTTGAATGTCGCTCGCATCTGCATCGCCACCGCCGAAGCTGGATTATTGCCAATGCGACCGGCTGGCAGGCACACGATAGCAACGTTGTGGCCACCTATCGATCCCAGGGCGTACGTGTTCTCGTCGTTGTCTCCGGACTGGTGCTGCAGGTTGGCGTGCTCTTCGTCGAGCATCTCCTGTGCCGCTGCAAACTCGACTGGAAGGGCGCACACCCATCCCACCGTGTACTCGTTGCGGGGTAGTTGTCGCGACATTCGCGCGAGGAACAGAAAGAAAAGAGAGAAGATATTTACAGAGCTAGGCTCGTGGGTGTGGGAGGCTGGGGTTTTTGCCCTCTGGCAGCCAGCAAACCAGCCTGTTGCTGCTCAGCCTTGTTGCCTGTTTTACGGCGCGGCTGCAGCTGCTCGCTACCGTGCGGGCGTAGATGTGCGGTTCCACATAGCGCAGTCGCTGAGATACCAATGCAAACGGTGATAATGATTTGTCCATTTGTCGCGCATACTAGTCTGCCGCATATCTGAGAGTGCGGTGAGAAGAAATAGCGACCGAGAGAAATCGGTGGTTCGCAGTATAAACCACCGCGGAGCTAGCAGTACTGGTGGGGCAAGCCCACTCAGGCCTAATTGCGCAACGAAACAGCCGCTGGTCTCGGAACTTATTCTGATCCCCACGAACCTTTTTTGGCTCCCGCAGTGGATCCGTACATATCGGAGAGCCTGTGTAAGCTCTTACCACACCTTGCACCAACAACCATCATCCTTATATGTAAGCTCCAGCTCTCTTTGTCACGAATCGTCCAATACTTCTTTATCAAGCCGTTAAATTATCACCATCGGCGCAAGGTCAGGGCAGGAACGGGTCGGCCATCCTTCCTAAAGGCGGTGGCAAAATTTTGCCACAGCTCACTTCAACCGCTGTTACGTATCATGAATAAGCGTAAGTTACGGTTCTGCAACTTCGTGTAAGCTGAATAGTGATTGCTGGCAATATGCAAGGGAAGTACTCTTCTGAAAAATGTTAAGTTGTGCTATCGTGCATTGACGCCGGCGCTTTTGTTGGCCGGCAGCTTTACGGTCTTTTGCTGGCCTTCAAGCGCTTGCGAGGCTAAGGTCACCTTAGTAGCATAGCTGAAGCGCTAACATATTCTGCCTTGGGTTGCCTTGTGTATAGAGACCTACGACGGGCCGCCTTGCAAGCGGTTTGCTATGCTCAGTCAAGTATATGATGAATATTCCTAAAAGATGGGTGCCTATATCTTGGTACCTGGCAAGACCTCAACCAGTTGCGCTGATTCCTCTTTACTGTATATCATAGTATATTGCTATGCTAGTAAAAATAGGAAGAAATACAAAAGCGAGAATGGATCGCGACAAAGCTGAATACGAGGCAGAATTATGTGGTCAGTTTGTCCTAATAAGGTTGAGAGCAGGGTTGACTTATCAATCTGCTACTTGCCTACTCGACTCCTTCTTGGTTATTCCTTATTAACTCTTACCTAAGCTAAAACGCTCTCCTGCTACGTTGCTTATTCTTCTTTATAGGATATAATGCAGACCAAAAACGAGCTTATATACGACGGTTATGTAGTGGTATATATTGCTCCACTAGAGGTAGAATCACTCGCTGTAAGGCTGATACTGGATACGTAGTATGAAAAACTACTATAGTCGTCTGTTGATCATAATATCTATATACTGGGTAGTATCAATAGCCACAAATTTGTGATCGCTAGCCTACCTAAAATAGGCAACACTTCTTTGGCTACAGTTATCATACAATTGTGGAACACCTTCAAGCAGATCCGGTTCGGGCTGTTGATTGGTATTGGAGGCGGTGTACCGATCTGAACGGATAACGGACCTATCTATCTCGGGGATATAGTAGTGAGCAAGCCGGAACAGGATTACTCTGGTACGATTCAGTATAATTACGGAAAAGCTCTGGAAGGCTACTTTCGTTGTACTGGATACCTAGTTCTACTGCCTACTGTTCTCCTTAATACTATACAAGATCCATCGATAGAGCAAGTTATTATAGAAGACGATCTGGTTACACCTCACCTGTAGAAGATCAACACTAAACGACAAGCGCTTCGGAAGTACAGATACCTAGGCCTAGGCCAAGATCACCTGTATAGATCTGATTATCCTTATTGTACCGAAGAGTCTTTATGTTACTCCTGTGTATACGATCTGTCACAAAGGATCGACCGTATTACAGATAAGAGCCAGGATGACGAGATTCACGAAGACTGTAGCTCACGAATTGTGGTTCATCGAGGAACGATTACAGTGGGCGAAAGAGTGATTAAGAATAGTCAGTTAAGAGATAAATTGGCGGAAGTGTATAGTGCTCTTTGCTTTGAGATGGAGGCTGTGGAGGTGATAAATAACTTTCCCTGTTTTATTATTCGCGGCATTTCGGATTATGCAGATTCCTATAAAAACGACAGTTGATATAACTATGTATCGGTATCTGCTATGGTATACACGAGATAGCTGTTCTTCTATATACCTGTTAACGAAGTAAAGCAATGTGCTATGGGACTTGTAAGTATTCAGTACTTGTAGATATAATTATACTCTGTCTATTAACTTATCAACCTGGTCGCAGGTATTATTGATAAGCTGAAGAAGGTTATAAGTACAATAGAATATATAGCTGGAAAGTAAAATAAATATAACTAAAGGCAAGATAAGTATAACTAATAGTAATAAAAATATAATTAGTAACAAGGTATTTAATATGAAAATAATAGATAATAGTAATATTATCGAATATTTAAAATAAATAGTTATAAAGATTAAAAGAATATTAATTCTAAAGTAGTTATAAATATATATTAATAAATATTAACTTATAACTAATATTAGAAATAGTTTTAAAATCTATATAATAACTTATTATAAATCTTAATTAATTTTAGTTATAAGAAATCTATTCTTATTAAGAAGCTAATTAATTAAAGTTTATAAAATAAAAGTATATATATAATCTATTATTTTTTCTTTAAAGATAATAAAAATTAAAATAATCTATTTATTACTCTTTACTTTATTCTTTATTAATTATTTACTAACTAGTTTAAATTTATTAAATATATTCTAATAATATAAAATAAATATAATGAAAAAATATAATTAGAATAAAAAAAACTTTAGAAAATTTTATTTAAAGTAGTTTTAAATCTAGATTTTTATAAGATAATTTATATATTTAATATACTTAATAAATATTATAAAATTATAAAGAATATTTTATCTTTATATTATCTAGATTTTATTAAAGAATATATAATAATTTTATAAAGAAAAGAAGTTTTAAGATTTTTATTATTAATTACTTTTTTAATAAAAAATAAAATAGTTTTAAAAAAATACTTTTATTATTATTAATTATCTATTTATAAAAAGATAAAATAAATAATTATATTTATAAAAAGATTAATTTTATTATTTATATAAAGGTTATCTAATTAATAAATAAATATAAATTTATTAAAAAATAAAGTAAAAATTAAATAAAAAGCTTTTTAAAATAAAATATTAAATTTATCTTTAATTTATTTTATTATTAAAGAAATTGAAAATATTTATATTAATAATTTAAAATTAAAAAAAAAGTTAATTAACTTATTATTATCTTTTAGAAAAAATATATATAAAAAAATATTAATAAGAATTATATCAAAGTAAGAAAATAATATAAAAAAATCTTATAAATTATTATTAATATAAATTATCTATTAATAATAAAGAAATTAATAAAAACTTTAAATATAATAATAAAGTTAAATATATTAAAAAGGAAAATTTATTAATTATATAAATTATTTATCTTTTTTAATAATCTATATATTTATTTAATCTATTAAATAATTAAAGAATTTCTTATTAAAAATTTAATTATTAGAAATATTTAATAAAAATATTATTTTAATTTAGTGAAAATAAAGAAGTTTATAATATAAATATATATTAATTATTTAATATTAAATAACTTTAAAAAAGATAAAGTAAATAGAATAAATTATATATAAAATATAATTATTTAAAATAATAAAATAAAATATACTTTATTAAACTATATTATAAATTATTAAATATCTTATATATAAAATAGAAATATTAATAATTCTATATTAATTATTAATATAATAAAACTTTATAATATTAATAATAAAGTTTTTTATATATAATTTCAAGTTTTTTTTATATTAATATATTATTAGAGTTTATATAACTATTTAAATTTTTAATAATTAAAAGATAAACTTTATTAAATTATTATATTAAAAGTTATTATAATTATAAAGTTCTTTTTAATTATTAATAATATTATAAATAATAGTAATAAAGATATAAATTATATTTTTATAAAAGTTATAAAAAATACTAGCTTTAAAATAAAATTTATAATACTTTTTTTTAATTATTATAATATAAATATTTAGATTATATAAAATATTATTATTATAATTATAAAGAATAAATATAATAATTTAAATTAAATTATTATAATATTATATAAACTAATTATATATAAATAAAATTTAAAAACTAAATTATATATATATATTAATATATATATAATTTAATTATTTATTCTATATAATATTTTTTATATATAAGTTTTTAAATTTTTATAATCTTTTTAATTTTTTAATTATTAATTTTAAGATTATTTAATATTCTAAATTAATAGTTTTATTATATTATTAATAATTTATTTATCTTTTTAATTATATTAATAACTATATAAATAATATTATTATAAATCTTTTTTTATTTCTAAATCTCTTTAAAATCTTCTAAATAATAAAAGTAAGTTTATTTTAATATATTAATATATAATATTACTTTCTTTTTATATTTTATATATAAATATATTTAATAATATAAAGAATATCTCTTTTAATACTTTTTAATAAAAGTTTTTAAATAAATTCTTTTATTATAACTAAATTTATAAATTCACTTTTTTATAATATTATAAAAAGTATTATAATATTTAATTTTTAAATTAATATTTAAAATATTTTTAAAGTTAACTAACTATTCTTTTTCTTAATAATAATAAAAGATAAATTATTTATAAATTTAAATTATTAATTATAAGTAACTCTATTTATACTTTAATTATATTAGTATATATTTAAATAAGTAAATATAAATAAAAAAGTGAAAGTAAATAAGAAACTTTTTCAATTACTTTCTATTAAAAATATATTATTTTATATATAATTTATATCTAAAATTCAATATATATAATATTAGAATAATAAGAATATTTATTAGAAACTTTTATATAATCGAATTAATATCTTGAAAATTAATTATCTATAATTATATATTTATTTAAAGTTAATAATAAAACTTTGTACTATTATATAAATATTAGAATAAATAGAAGAATATATTATAAAGATTATAATTAAATTCTTTTTATAATATAATAAGATATTATCTTATATTAGATTTAAGATTAAAGCTTTATATATTAATATCTAACTAAAAGAGAAGTCTATATTATTATTATATATTTAAAAATAAAAGATAATTTATATATAAGTCTTTCTAGTTAGAGATAATTTTAGAAATAGTTTAAATTAATATTCACTCTTTATATTATCTATATAAAACTAATTAATTATAAATATATTAATATATATAATTTAAAGGATATAAAATATTAGTTTTTTAATTATAAAATAAAGTTAACTAAATATAAGATTATTATAGAGAATCTTTATAATATAAATAAAACAAATATATAGTTTATATATTTAATAGATTAAAAAGTTATAATTTTTATAAAAGTTAAAAAGATCTATAAAAAGACTTTTAAGAATTATAAATCAATAATATATATAAAGATTATATATATAGATAATATTATATTTAGAAAATAATATATAAAATTATAATAATTATTATAATAACTTGAAGTTAATAAAGAAATATATATTTTATTAAAGATTAACTTTATAAATAATAAGTTTATTATATAATAGTTTAAACACTTCTTTATATAAATTAACTAGAAGATTATATAAAAGAATATAAATAAGTTACTTTAAAAGATAATTCTATTTAATAATTATAAAAGTTATTTTCAAGAAAAGTTTATTTTATTAGTATTTTAATATAAAATTATTCTTTATATTTATATCTTTTATATTATATATTTTATATAACTTTATAATATTAAATACTTTAATTAATAGAAATATTAATAATAAATAATAATATAAAAGTTTATAATAACTTTTAATATTAAGTATAAGATATTATATTTAATTTATAATCTTTTTTAAATTTAAATTTAAATAAATAAAGTCTAAAATATTAAGTATATATTTAGAGATACTAGTATATAACTAGTTAAAATAGAAGTAGTTAAAGAGAATATAATATAATTTATTAAATTAACTAAATTGAATTAACTAGATAATATTGAACTTAAATTACTATTTATTTTTAGAACTTATATAAAAGAGATTATATAAATCAAGGAGTTAAACTAAAAGATATTAACTTTATTAAACTCTTTTATATATTAATAATATAAGAATATAATAGATAAAGTTATAAATATATTTTATTAAAAGGATTTATTAATAATAAATTTAACTATTCTTTAAAAGAAAGTTAATAATTAAAGAGTAATTAAAATATAAAATAAGAAAATATTTTAAATAAAAGAAGAATTAATCTTTATAATTACTTTAATTAAATTAAAAAAGAAATATATTAAAGAAGTAGAATTAAAAGAGAAAAAAACTAGAAAAGTAATTAATATTAAATTTTAAATATTATATAAATAGTTTATAAAAAATAAAATAGTAATTTAAAAGTAATAAAGAGTTAATAATAAAAAGGTTATTAAACTTTAAAAGACTAAACTATTTATTTTAGAAGTACTTTTTATATATATTTATAATCTTTTTAAAAATAATATTTAATAGAATTAGATTAAAAAGATAGAAACTAATTAATTAAAAGTTTAAATAAAAAAGTTTAATATCTAGAAAATAAATATATTAGTTTAAATAAATAATAAGTTTAAATTATAATAAGACTAGATATTAATTAATATTAATAATATTAATAATAATAAATAAAAAAAAGAGGAGATATAATATTTAATTAGTATTTATAATAAATATAGAAAAAAAATCATTGAATATACTTAATTTTAAATACAAATTATATATAAAATAATATATTTTTATTAAAAAAGTTTCTTATTTACTTTCACTTTCTTATTTATATTCACTTATTTAAGTATATACTAATATAATTAAAGTATAAATAAAGCCACTTATAATTAGACTAATTCTTTTTTAATATAACTTGCTTTTAACTTTAAATATTCTTTAATATTATTTATTTTAATATTTCAATTTAATAAAAATATTAATATTAGTAATTAAAACTAATAATATTAAAATAAAAATAAAACTAAGATTATATAAAGAATTTAACTTTTTATAAAAAAAACTCTTTTAATTATATTATTAATTAATTTAATAACTAAGTTAATAATTTAAATAATTAAAATATAAATTCAATTAATATTATAAATAAAAGTATAAAATATAAAGTATAATATATTAATAATTTAATTTATATAATAATTATTAATGTTTTTAATTATAAAATATAATTTACTTTCTTTTTAATTAAATTAAAGTTATAATAATATAACTTAGAAATATATATTTTATAATAATATAAATTATAATTTATAATTTTAAAAGTCTTTATAACTTTTATATAATCTATAATATTATAATTCAAATATTTTAGTTATATTAATTTATATATTAATTAAAGTTTTTAATTTAATTATAAAGTTTTTAAATAAAAAAGAACTTTTAATTTAAATTTAGAAAAAGTTTTTAATTAATTAATTAAATTAGTAAAAATATAGTTTTATTAATAATAATATTAAATATTAATATATATTTAATTAAATAAAAAGTTTAATTAATAAATTTAATAAAGAATTATATATATAAAAAAATATAATTTTTAAATATATAATTAATAAAATTATATTCTTTTTAATTAATCTAGTTAAATAATAATAAATTTAAAATATATATTAATTATTAATTTAAATTAATAATATCTTTTTTAAACTATTTTATTAAAAATTTAAAATATTAGTTAATATAACTAATATTAAAAACTTAAATTAAAAATATAATAATCTTAACTTTAAATTTAATAATATTTATAAAAAATATTCTATTATAAGTTTATATAAAAATAAAAGTTATTATAAAGATATTATAATCTTTTATTATTTTAATTCTATTAATATAGTTTATAAAGCTATTAAATAGATTTATATAATCTTGATTAAAGTAGTTATAATAATTATAAATTATTATAATTAAATTATAATATATATCTAAAGTTATAATATAATTTAAATTTATTTAATTATAATTATTCAACTTATAATAATTTAAACTATTTTTTTAATAATTATATTTAGATATTTTTCTTTTTTATATTAATAAACTATACTATTAATTTAATTTAATAAATATATTAGAAAGTCTCTCTTTTTTATTTTTAATAATATTTAAATTTAAACTTTATATTATATTATAAATAAAATTAAATATAAAAGTTATAAAGATATAATAAAAGATATTTAAGAAAAGAATAATATACTAATTATAATATAAATTAAAATTATAATTTATATTAAATAGTTGAAAATAAATTAAATAAAAATATTATTTAGAAAAGAACTTTTTTTTAAATAAATTAAAAAATATAAGATATTTAGATTTAACTAAATTAATAAAAAATAATTATATAACTTTATTTTATAAGTTAATAAAAAATAATATTTTTTATTAAACTAAAGTTTTTATTAATTTCAAAGTTAATAAGTTTATATTTATTAATATTTCTTTTTTTAAATAACTTTATTATAATTTTAAATTTATAATTAAATACTTGAAAACACTTTTATAAATTAAAAGATATAATAGTTAAA
>JANGZZ010000305.1:0-28417 GCA_026225955.1 Clarireedia paspali | reverse complement strand
TATATAATAAAGAAATATTTATAATTATCAAATTATTTAATAATTAATAAACTAAACTTATATTAACTTTATATTAGATCTATATTTATATAGATTATAAAATATTAGAATACTTTATAATTATTAAATTCTTAAATATATAATAAATTTATTAGATTAAACTTTTTATAAATTATAACTTTTTAATTATATATTATTTAAAAAAAGATAACTCTCTTATAAATATATTAATTTATAAAGTTAATAAATTATTATTATAAAATAAATAAAAGAAGTAAAATAAATTATAATAACTTTTATATAATAATTAAATTAATTTAAAGATCTTTAATAAACTATTAATTAATATTATTATATTTAATACTTTTAATTCTTTTTTATTCTTAATTTTCTTTATTAACTATCTTTTTAAAACTAATTATAATTTAAAGAGTTTATAAAGTTTAAAAGTCTAAATTATTTATAATAATCTTTATTTAACTTTTAAAAGTAATCTTTTTATATATAATAATTATCTTATTATTTTTAATATTTAAAATTTCTATATATTATTTATTTATAAAATATATAATTTTATTTTAATTATATATTTTAATATTAAAAAGATTATTTTTTTATTTATTAAATTATATTATTAATATAAATTAATTATTTTAATATATATATATATTTATAATTATTATATTTATTATAAAAACTTAGTTCTTTATAATAAGATTTTAAAATTACTTTATCTTTTATTAATCTTTATATATATATTATAATAAAGTTAAATCTATAATATTTTATTATTAAAGTTAAGTTATTATTCTTTTAATTTAAATAGCTCTTATATATCTAGTTATAATCTAATTTATTAAAATAATTATCTTTTTCTTTTTAATTTAAAACTTATTTCTAAATAATTATATTATAGTATTATTTATTATATATTTAATAATATATTTATACTCTTTTATATTAATAACTTATATAAAGAATATATAGTTAAAGATAATATACTTTATTTTATATATTTAAAAATATAAGTTAAAATAGAAAGTTAGTTTTATTAATATTAAATATATTATTTATTAAAAGTTTAGTATTTAGATATTTAAGAAAGGATTTAAATAATTAATTAAAAAAAGAATAATTAAATAAAAAGAAAATTTATAATTTAAAATAAAGATATTAAAATTATATAATAGAAAGATCTTATAAATATAAATAAGATTTTATTTTAGATTAAACTTTAAAATTAAATAAATAATATAATTACTAAGATAATAAATATAAAATAATAATAAATAAAAAAGAAGTTAAGTAAAATAATAAAAGAATTAATAAAGAGAAAGTATATTATAAATATAAATTTAAATAGAGATATTATAAAAGAAAACTCTTTTTTAATAAAAATAAAATTAATTATAATAAAAGCTTTGATTTTAATATTACTTTTTATAATATAAATTAATTATAAACTTTTAATTATTATTTTAATATCTTTATTAAAACTTATATTAAATAATAAAAATTTAAATAAGATTATTACTTTAAATATTATTAGAAGTTTAGAAGTTAGAATAAACTTTATATAATAACTAATCTAAATTATAATTATTAAAATAATCTTTTTAATATTTTTTTTTTAAAGTTCTAAAACTTTATATTTCAAAGATTATAATATAATAAAGTTTTTAAAGAAGTTTAAAAACTAAATAAAAGATATTAAATAAAATAATAAAGTTAAAATTAAATATTTATTATATTATTATAGTTTAGTAATAAGGTAGTATATTAAAACTTTATTTAAGTAAATAGATAAAAACTAAGTTAAATTATAAACTATATTAATTATAAAGTATAAAAAGTATAATTTAATTTAATAAATAAATTTATATATTTTTTTAAAAGTATTAAAGAATAAAAAATAAAAATCAAAGTTAAAAATATAAATATATATTAGATAATTTATAATTATATTAGATATTTTAATTAAAAAAAACTAATTTAAAAGTTATATTAAAAATATTTAATTTCTTAATAATTTATTTTAAAGAATTTAAAGTAAAATAATTTATAAGCTTAGAATTAATATTAAAGAATTAAAGATTATAATATATAATAAAATAACTAAGTTTATTATTAAAATCTTTAAAAGTAATAAAACTATTTAAGAATTTAATTTAAATATTTAAAATTATAAGATATTAAATTAAATAATAGATTAGTTTAAAGATATTATATAAATATTTAAAGAAAAATAATTTAATATATCTATTATTATTCTTTATATATAAGAAATCTTTAATAAGATAATTAAGAATTTAATAAAAATTTTTAAATTTTTAATAATATTAATTTAAATAATTATAAATATTCTATTAAATTAGTTTTAAACTAAATTTAATTTAGTTATTAAAGTAAATAAAAAAGTATATTTAATTAATATTATAAATAAAATAGATCTATTTTTCTCTTTTTAAATATAAGTTATTAAAGTAAATATTTATATAAAAAGACTTTATTATATTTAACTTTTAATTTATTTTTATTATTAAAAGAAAAGATATTTTCAAAGAAATTATTTTAACTTTATTATTAATTATAAATATAATTTAATATATAAAACTTTAAAAGAAAAGATATTATATAATAAAAAAAATAAAGATAAAAAAGTAATTTAGATCTTTAAAAAAATAAAAAAAAAAGATATAATTTATAAATATTAAAAAGTAGTTATTATATAATAAATTGAAATTAATATAATTATTTAAATAATAAAATAATTAATATTAATCTATTTTATAGAATCTACTTTAATTAAAAAGATATTAATAAAAATAATAAAAATAAAGAAGTTTAATAATAAAGAGATTAAAAAAGAAATAAATATTTAAATTATAGTTTTTTATAAAAGTAAAAAGATATTAAAAGAGAAAAAATAAAAAGACTTTTAATATATTTTTAAAAAGAGAATCTAAAAGAAAAAAAAGATAATTACTTTGAAAATTCTTTATATAAATAAATAAATAAAGTTATTAATAAAAGAAATAAAGAAAATTAATAATAGAATAGATATTAAAAAAATAGAAATTAATAAAAAATAAATTAATATTTTAAAAAAAGTAAAATTAAAAGTTATTTATAAAATTAGAAAATATATTAATATTATTAAATATATTATTAACTTAATAAAATTAATAAATAAGATTCTTAATAATAAACTAAAAAGAGTTATAAATAAAGAAATTTTAAAGTACTTAAATATATTATAGAAATTATTATTTAAAAATATAATTATAGTTATATTCTTTAATATAAAGTTTATTATAAATTAAAAAGTAATTTTTATAAACTTTATATCTTTTAAAGAAATTAAAACTTTATTTATTATTATTAATCTAAAAGCTAAAATAACTATTAATAATTTAAAAGTTCTTATTTTAATTAATAATAAAATTAAAATAAACTTGATTTTAAATAAAATAATTAAACTTATTAAATTTAATATAAGATCTAAATTTCAATTTAATATAATAAAATATAATAATAAGAAAAAAAGATTTAATAGTTTATATAAGAATATAATTATTAAAATTAAAAGTATAAAGATAATAATTAATTTCTTTATTATAAATAATTTATAAAATAATATTATCTTAAACTAGCTTTTTATTATTATTAATTTACTTATCTTTTCTTATTATAATAAGTCTTAGTATATAACTATAATAAATAATAAATAGATAAAATAAATTATTATTTAGATTATAAATATAATAAATTTATAATTAAAGAAAGAAACTTTATAAAGAAACTAAAGATTAAATTAGAAATAATATATTTATTTAATATTAAAGATATTAAAGAAAAGAAATAAAATAAAAAGAAAAGGAAATTTATTTTAATAAATAAATTAATTCTAATTAAAACTAATATAAATATATTAAAAATCTTTTATATAAATATATAAAGATTTAGTAAAGATATTATCTTTTTTAAAAAAACTAATTTAATTCTAATATTTTAAATAAAGTATTTCTTTTTAAATATTAATATTTTTAAAGTATATAAAAAAAAAACTAATAAAATAATATTAATAAAAAAAAATCTCTAATAAATTAGTATTAAAAAAAGATTTAAATTAAAAATTAAAGAAAATTAAAAAAGAATATAAAAGAAAAAAGATTGAATTTAAAAATAAATAGAATTAATAACTAATTTTTAAGTTTTCGAATATAAAGAGAGAAAATAAATTAATATCTAAATAAATAAAGGAAATAATCTTTAAAAATAATTTATTATTTTAAAAAAAAAAGATATTATTAAAATTTCTATTTAGAAGAAAAAAAAGAATTATATTTAATTTCTTAGAATATAAAAAAATAAATAAAAATATAATATTATTATAAAAGATTTATATAATCTTATATAAAGTATAATAAAATTTAGAATTTATAATACTTTATTATCTAACTATTAAAATTAATAAAATAATTAATAAATACTTTAAAGTAAAAATATTAAAATATTATTATAAATTATATTAAAACTAATAATTTATAATTAAAAAAAAGAATAAAAAGTATAAATTTATAAATATTATTATAAAATATAATATTATTATAATTAAAGATATAAACTTTTTATTTAATATTAATAAAATCTTTAAAAAGTTTATTAAATATTAAATTATTTTATTAATTAATTTCTTTTCTAATTATAATTAAATCTCTTTATATTTAAATAACTAAGATATTATAGTTTTTATAATTTTTAAAAAGTTAGTTTAATATATTATATTAGTTTAGAATATTATAAACTCTATTATTTAGTTTATAAAAATAAAGAAGATTATATTAAAAGATTATATCTTTAAATAATATAAGATTTTTATTAATAATATATTTATTTTAAAACTTTAAATAAAATATAATAATTAAAAGATTATTTTAAAGATTTAAAAGTTTATATTAGAATATCTTTATAATTTAGATTTAATACTAATTAATATTAAAAGAGTTAATATAATAATAAACTTTAAATCTTAGTTTGAAATAAATAGAATTAAATTTATTAATTATATCTATTATATTAAAAACTAATCTTTAAATAATAAAAAAGTTTTAAAGATATTAAATTAGATACTTTATAAATCTTAAATAAAAGTTTAAGTATTTATTAGAATCTATATATATTATTATATCTAAATTAAATTTTTTATTATTAAAATTATATTATTATATTAATTATTAAAGAAAGATATTAAGTTTATATAAACTTCTAATTATAATCTAGTAATAAATAAATTCAAGTTAATATTAATTATAATATTTACTTTAATTAAATTAAATATTTTTAAAGATATTAAATTAATAATTCTAATAATAAATATAAATTTATCTAAATAAAATATAATTCTTATATAATTAGATTAAAATAAAAAGAGATATTTAATATAATATAATAATAGATAATAAATATAAACTAAATAAAATTATAATATTATAAAAAGAGAATATAAAGAGATTTTAAAAGTATTTAAGAAAGTTAAAAACTATTTATATAGAATATACTTTTTATTAGAAATTAATATAGTAATTTTAATTATATAGTTTAATTTAATAATAGTTAATTTATTTAATACTTTTATTATTAGATAAATAATTTAGATTTAGTTATTCGACTTTAATATTAAATATATTTTAAATAATAAATATATTATTATAGATAATTTATCTAAATATTTAATAATAAATAAAGAATTATAATTAGAAGTTTAAAAGAAGGAAATCAATAATTTTATTAATATTTATATAGATATTTATTAATTAATCCTTTATTATAAAATTAAAATAATATTTATTAGTTCTTTTCTTTTAAAAAAAGAATAAAGTTTAAACTTAAAACTTATAATTAAATTCCTAATAATATTATAAAGACTATTTTAAATTTTTAAATCTAACTTTCAAATATTTAAAATTAAGATATTAAATTATAAAGTTTATAATAAAGTGTTTTTCTAGTAAATAAATAAAAAGTTATTAAAAAAAAGAGTTATTAATATAAAAAATAAGAAAATTATTATTTTCTAGATATTATATAATAATATAGAATATAAAGATTAAGAAAATATATATTAAAAAGTTATTAAAAGATATTTTTAAAATAGATATTATAAAGATATAAAAGCTTTTATCTAATAATATAATTAATATTAGTTTAAAAGTAATTTTCGATAAAAAAAGATATTATACTTTATATAAATAAATATATTATAAAGTAAAATTAGTTTTAATATAATTTATATATTTAAATATAAAGGAAAGAAATATTTAATTATAATATAATATAATCTAAATAATTAAATAAAGAAATAAGTTTTAAGAATTATAGATTTAATATCAATTATTATATTTATATAAAAAGATATTATTTATAAATATAATATATTTAGAAAGTTAATTATAAATAATAGATTTAAAAATAAAAGATAAATTAAAGTATTTATTAAAAAATATAATATAATATATATAATAATTTTACTTTATTATACTTTTATTAATAAGATAATTAAAAAAGAATATAAATTTATAATTAAAGTTTTAATTAAGATAATAAATAAAAAGAGAGAGAAATAAATAGATAATCTTTATATAATATTATTAATAAATAAAGTTATAATAAAGTTAATAATTAAATATTTATTATTTTATTTTAATTATAGATTAAAGATTATATTATTAATTAAAAGTTATATATTTATTTAATAGATTATAAAATAAAATAAGATTTTATTTAAAATAAACTTTTTAATATTATAAATAAAATAAATCTAATTAAAAGATAAAGATTTAAAGAAAGTTTTTATAAAGTAGTAAAAAATAAAAATTATAAATAAAGATTAATTTAATAATATTAAATTAATTTATTTATAAGATATCTAAAAAAAGAAAGTTATATTATTATATAATATATTATAAGAAATTAATATATCCTTTAAATTAAAGTTTAAATATAAATAATTAAAGTTTTTTTAAATTAATAAAGTTATTTTTAAAAAAGAAATATTTATATTAAAAGAAATAAATAAAACTAAATTTAATAAAATATTTATTAGAAATAAAATAAAAATATTTCGAAAAAAGTTAAATATCTAAGACTTTATAATAATATTATTTAAACTAATATAAAAAAAGAGTAAAATAAATAAAAAGGAATTTAGAGAATTAGATATTATAAAGAAATTTATAAAAGTAAAATTAAAAAAATAAAATAAAAAGTTAATTAAATAAAGTATTTTAACTAAAAGTATAAAAAGAAAAGTTAAAAAGATAAAAAAATAAAAAATATATAAAATAGTAATTTTATAAAAATAATTATTTAGAATTATTCTAGATAATATTTTAAAATAGTTATAAAAGTAAATAAAAAGTATAATATTAAATAATAAAGTTTTATTTTAATAAGTAAGTTAAAAAAAAAAAAAATTTATTTTATTTTATTAAAATTTAGATTATATATAAGAATAATCTAAGTTTTAAATATTAAAAGTTTAAAAATTTATAAATAAGTTTAAATTAAGTTTTCTTTAAAATTTCTTTTAAATTTTATTTAAATAAAGTAATATTATATTCTTTTTATTTACTATTTTAAAAGAAGAGAAAAAGCTAGATTTATTATAATAAGATTAAATTTATAATATTTTATTATTAAAATTAAGTTATTATTCTTTTAATTTAAATAACTCTTATATATTTAATTATAATCTAGTTTATTAAAATAATTATCTTCTTTTTTTAATTTAAAACTTACTTTTAAATAGTTATATTATAATATTATTTATTATATATTTAATAATATATCTATACTCTTTTATATTAATAATTTATATAAAAAATATATAATTAAAAGTAATATATTCTATTTTATATACTTGAAAATATAAGTTAAAATAGAAAGTTAGTTTTATTAATATTAAATATACTATTTATTGAAAGTTCAATATTTAGATATTTAAAAAGAGATTTAAATAGTTAATTAAAAAAAGAATAATTAAATAAAAAGAAAATTTATAATTTAAAGTAAAAGTATTAGAATTATATAATAAGAAGATCTTATAAATATAAATAAAACTTTATTTTAAATTAAACTTTAAGATTAAATAAATAATATAATTATTAAGATAATAAATATAAAATAATAATAAATAAAGAAAAAACTAAATAAAATAATAAAAAGATTAATAAAAAGAAAGTATATTATAAATAGAAATTTAAATAGAGATATTATAAAAGAAAACTTTTTTCTAATAAAAGTAAAATTAGTTATAATAAAAACTTTGATTTTAATATTACTTTTTATAATACAAATTAGTTATAAACTCTTAGTTATTATTTTAATATCTTTATTAAAACTTATATTAAATAATAAGAATTTAAATAAGATTATTATTTTAAATATTATTAAAAGTTTAAAAATTAAAATAAACTTTATATAATAATTAATCTAAATTATAATTACTAAGATAGTTCTTTTAATATCTTTCTTTTAAAACTTTAAAACTTTATATTTCAAAGATTATAATATAATAAAATTTTTAAAAAAGTTTAAAGATTAAATAAAAGATATTAAATAAGATAATAAAATTAAAGTTAAATATTTATTATATTATTATAATTTAATAATAAAGTAATATATTAAAACTTTATTTAAATAAATAAATAAAAACTAAATTAAATTATAAACTATATTAATTATAAAATATAAAAAGTATAACTTGATTTAATAAATAAATTTATATATTTTCTTAAAAGTATTAAAAGATAAGAAATAAAAATTAAAACTAGAAATATAAATATATATTAAATAATTTATAACTATATTAAATACTTTAATTAAAAAAGATTAGTTTAAAGATTATATTAAAAATATCTAGTTTTTTAATAGTTTATTTTAAAGAATTCGAAGTAAAGTAATTTATAAATTTAGAATTAATATTAAAGAATTGAAAACTATAATATATAATAAAATAATTAAATTTATTATTAAGATCTTTAAAAATAATAAGATTATTTAAGAATTTAATTTAGATATTTAAAATTATAAAATATTAAACTAAATAATAAATTAATTTAAAAATATTATATAGATATTTAAAGAAAAGTAATTTAATATATTTATTATTACTTTTTATATATAAAAAATCTTTAATAAAATAATTAAGAATTTAATAAAAATCTTTAAATCTCTAATAATATTAATTTAAATAATTATAAATATTCTATTAAGTTAGTTTTAAACTAGATTTAATTTAGTTATTAAAATAAATAAAAGAGTATATCTAATTAATATTATAAATAAAGTAAATCTATTTTTCTCTTCTTAAATATAAGTTATTAAAGTAAATATTTATATAAAAAAACTTTATTATTCTTAACTTCTAATTTACTTTTATTATTAAAAGAAGAGATATTTTTAAAAGAATTATTTTAACTTTATTATTAATTATAAATATAATTTAATATATAAGATTTTAAAAAGAAAAATATTATATAATAAAAAAAATAAAAATAAAAAGATAGTTTAAATTTCTAAAAGAATAAAAGGAAAAGATATAATTTATAAATATTAGAAAATAATTATTATATAATAAATTAAAACTAGTATAATTATTTAAATAATAAAGTAATTAATATTAATCTATTTTATAAAATCTATTCTAGTTAAAAAGATATTAATAGAAATAATAAAAATAAAGAAATCTAATAATAAAAAGATTAAAAAAGAAATAAATATTCAAATTATAATTCTTTATAAAAATAAGAAAGTATTAAAAAAGAAAAGATAAAAAAACCTTTAATATATTTTTAAGAAAAGAATCTAGAAAGAAAAGAAGATAATTATCTTAAAAGTTTTTTATATAAATAAATAAATAAAGTTATTAATAAAAGAAATAAAAGAAATTAATAATAAAATAAATATTAAGAAGATAGAAATTAATAAAGAATAAACTAATATTTTAAGAAAAGTAAAATTAAAAGTTATTTATAAAATTAAAAAGTATATTAATATTATTAAATATATTATCAATTTAATAAAGTTAATAAATAAAATCTTTAATAATAAACTAAAAGAGATTATAAATAAGAAAATTTTAAAATATTTAAATATATTATAGAAATTATTATTTAAAAATATAATTATAACTATACTTTTTAATATAAAATTTATTATAAACTAAGAAATAATCTTTATAAACTTTATATTCTTTAAAGAAATTAAAGCTCTATTTATTATTATTAATTTAAAAATTAAAATAACTATTAATAATTTAAAGATTCTTATCTTAATTAATAATAAAACTAAGATAAATTTAATTTTAAATAAAATAGTTAAGTTTATTAGATTTAATATAAAATTTAAATTTTAATTTAGTATAATAAAATATAATAATAAAAGAAAAAAATTTAATAACTTATATAAAAATATAGTTATTAAAATTAGAAGTATAAAAATAATAATTAACTTCTTTATTATAAATAATTTATAAAATAATATTATTTTAAATTAACTTTTTATTATTATTAGTTTATTTACTTTTTCTTATTATAATAAATCTTAATATATAATTATAATAAATAATAAATAAATAAAGTAAATTACTATCTAGATTATAAATATAATAAATTTATAATTAGAGAAAAGTACTTTATAAGGAAATTAGAAATTAAATTAAAAATAATATATTTATTTAATATTGAAGATATTAAAAAAAGAAAATAAAATAAAAGAAAAAGGAAATTTATTTTAATAAATAAATTAATTCTAATTAAAATTAGTATAAATATATTAAAAGTCTTTTATATAAATATATAGAGATTTAATAAAGATATTATCTTTTTTAAAAAAACTAATTTAATTATAATATTTTAAATAAAATATTTTTTTTTAAATATTAATATTTTTAAAATATATAAAAAAAAGTTAATAAAATAATATTAATAAAAGAAAAGATCTTTAATAAATTAATATTAAAAGAAGATCTAAATTAGAAATTAAAGAAAATTAAAAAAGAATATAAAAAGAAAAAGATTAAATTTAAAAATAAATAAAATTAATAATTAATCTTTAAATTTTCGAATATAAAAAAAGAAAGTAAATTAATATCTAAATAAATAAAAGAAATAATCTTTAAAAATAATTTATTATTTTAAAAAAAGAGATATTATTAGAACTTTTATTTAAAAAAGAAAAAGAAATTATATTTAATTTCTTAAAATATAAAAAAGTAAATAAAAGTATAATACTATTATAAAAGATTTATATAATTTTATATAAAATATAATAAAGTTTAGAATTTATAATACTTTATTATCTAGTTATTAAAATTAATAAAATAATTAATAAGTATTTTAAAATAGAAATATTAAAATATTATTATAAACTATATTAAAACTAATAGTTTATAATTAAAAAAAAGAATAAAAAATATAATATTATTATAATTAAAAATATAAATCTTCTATTTAATATTAATAAAATCTTTAAAAAGTTTATTAAATATTAAATTATTTTATTAATTAACTTTTTTTCTAATTATAATTAGATCTCTTTATATTTAAATAATTAAAATATTATAATTTTTATAATTTTTAAAAAGTTAATTTAATATATTATATTAGTTTAAAATATTATAAACTTTATTATCTAGTTTATAAAGATAAGGAAAATTATATTAAAAAACTATATTTTTAAATAATATAAGATTTTTATTAATAATATATTTATTTTAAAATTTTAAATAAAATATAATAATTAAAAAACTATTTTAGAAATCTAAAAGTTTATATTAAAATATCTTTATAATTTAGATTTAATATTAATTAATATTAAAAAAACTAATATAATAATAAACTTTAAGTTTTAATTCGAAGTAAATAAAATTAAATTTATTAATTATATCTATTATATTAAAAGTTAATCTTTAAATAATAAGAAGATTTTAAAGATATTAAATTAAATATTCTATAAATTTTAAATAAAAGTTCAAGTATTTATTAAAGTTTATATATATTATTATATTTAAATTAAATCTTTTATTATTAAGATTATATTATTATACTAATTATTAAAAAAAGATATTAAGTTTATATAAACTTTCGATTATAACTTAGTAATAAATAAACTTAAATTAATATTAATTATAATATTTATTTTAATTAAATTAAATATTTCTAAAAATATTAAACTAATAATCTTAATAATAAATATAAGTTTATTTAGATAAAATATAGTTTTTATATAACTAGATTAGAATAAAAAGAGATATTTAATATAATATAATAGTAAATAATAGATATAAATTAAATAAAATTATAATATTATAAAGAAAGAATATAAAGAGGTTTTAAAAATATTTAAGAAAGTTAAAAGTTATTTATATAAAATATACTTTTTATTAAAAACTAATATAGTAGTTTTAATTATATAATTTAATTTAATAATAATTAATTTATTTAATACTTTTATTATTAAATAAATAACTTAGATTTAATTATTTAACTTTAATATTAAATATATTTTAAATAATAAATATATTATTATAAATAATCTATTTAAATATTTAATAATAAATAAAAAGTTATAATTAGAAATTTAAAAGAAGGAAATTAATAATTTTATTAATATTTATATAAATATCTACTAATTAATTCTTTATTATAAAGTTAAAATAATATTTATTAGTTCTTTTCTTTTAAAAAGAAAATAAAATCTAGATTTAAAGTTTATAATTGAATTTTTAATAATATTATAAAGATTATTTTAAATCTTTAAATTTAACTTTCAAATATTTAAAATTAGAATATTAAATTATAAAGTTTATAATAAAGTATTTTTCTAATAAATAAATAAAAAACTATTAAAAAGAAAAGTTATTAATATAAAAGATAAGAAAATTATTATCTTTTAAATATTATATAATAATATAAGATATAAAGATTAAGAAAGTATATATTAAAAAATTATTAAAAGATATTTTTAAAATAAATATTATAAAGATATAAAAGCTTTTATCTAATAATATAATTAATATTAATTTAGAAATAACTTTTAATAAAAAAAGATATTATATTTTATATAAATAAATATATTATAAAGTAAAATTAATTTTAATATAATCTATATATTTAAATATAAAAGAAAGAAATATTTAGTTATAATATAATATAATCTAAGTAGTTAAATAAAAGAATAAACTTTAAAAATTATAAATTTAATATTAATTATTATATTTATATAAGAAGATATTATTTATAAATATAATATATTTAAAAAATTAATTATAAATAATAAATTTAAAAATAAAAAATAGATTAAAGTATTTATTAAAAAATATAATATAATATATATAATAGTTTTACTTTATTATACTTTTATTAATAAGATAATTAAAAGAGAATATAAACTTATAATTAAAGTTTTAATTAAGATAATAAATAGAAAGAAAAAGAAATAAATAAATAATATTTAAACTATAATATAAATATCTATAAGTAGGTTTTTAGACTTTTCAATCTATTTATAAATAACTTATAAATAATATAAATAGATTGAATAAATAATATACTTATCTATAAATTATCTATAAATTATTAAGAATCTATATATAATTTTCATAAAAATAATATAAATATAAAGTATATATATATGATTTTTATAAAAATAATATAAATTTAAATCTACTTTATACTAATTATTTTATTAATTATAATTATAAAATATTATTATAAGTTATAATATATTATATAATTATTTAAATTTTAAAGTAAATATAATTTCTTCTTTTCTATATTTCTTTTTAAAAAGAATTAGAATAAAGTTAAGAATCTAATTAATAATAATAAATTAAATCTATTTATTATAATTAAATATTAAGAATCTAGTTATATATAATCTTAATATTTATATTAATTATATATCTTTAATTTAGATTATAATATATTTTATATAGATAATAATAAGATTAGTTATTAGATTAATTAATATAAAGATTAATATAAAATATAGAAATATATAAAACTTACTTGAAAACTCTATAATAAGTATTTCCTTTATTACTTTTTAAAGAACTTTAAATATAAAAGATTAAAAGTAGATTTTAAACTTTTCTAAATTTTAATAAATTTCTTATATAAGTTAATTAAAATAACTTTTTAAAATTAAAAGATCTATTATCTTTTAATATTTTCGAATTTTAAATAAAATATCTTTTAAAATAAATAGTTAGTATTTACTTATAATAATTATTATATTAATTAACTTATTATTAACTTAATATCTCTTTTTAAGTTTAAAAAGAGAGTTAAATTTTATTTACTTTTTTAAATATTTAATTAGAATTATTATTTTATTATTTTATTTATATAGTTATTTTATATTATATCTAATAAAAGATTACTTAGTATATAATATTTTAAATTATAGATTAATATAAAGATTAGTAAATTTATAATAAATAATTTATTATAAAGATAATATAATTAATAGATTTTTAAAGAAGAGATTATAATATTTATTTTAGAAGAGTTTATAAAAGTAAAGTATATTAAATATATAATTTATACTTTAAAATTAAGATTTTATATTATATTTAATATTTACTTTTTATCTTTAATTTTATCTTTACTTTTCTCTTTACTTTATTAAATTTTAAATTCTTCTTTATTCCTTCTATTTAATACTAATCTTCTTATTAATTCTTAATACTTTATATTATAATAATAAATAAAATATATATTTATTTATATTATTTATATCAATCTTTATACTAATTTATAAATCAAAGTATAAAATATTAAAATTACTTTCTTAGAATCTTTATATTATAAAAGTATATAAATATAATAAAAAGTTTAATTAAAATATATTATACTTTTAAGTTAAAAAGATAAAGAATATTAATTAAATAATTATTACTTATATTAAAAAGAAAGTAAGGAAATCTATATAATATCTTATAATTAATATTACTATTAAAATTAAATTATTTACAACTTATATTATAAAAGTTATATTGAAAAGATAAATTATTCTTATAATAATATTTATATTAATATTTATATTAATCTATAATAGAGAAAGAAATAATAAAGATATTAATACTTTGTAAACTTAATTTAAATAAAATGTAATTAGTAGTATTTTTATAATTAATAATAATAATAATTCTATATAAAAGGATATTAATTATAAAAGTAATAATAATCTAAACTTTAAATAAAAATTAATTTAAGATATTAAAAGAAATAATAATTTTAAAGTTAAATTAAAATCTCTTTAGTTTATAAAAAAGTCTAATATAATTTATATAATATAAACTATAAATATAAATATAATTAAGATTATTTTATTAATATAAACTAACTTTTAATAGAAATATAAATTATTTATATTTAAGATATAGTAATAATTATAATTAGATATAAAGAAGAGTTTTATTTATAAAATAAAATAAATTAATATTTCTTTTAAATAATTATTTATTAAATACTTATTTAATTTTTATATAAAGTAAATCTAAACTTATATTAATCTTTCTACTAATTCTAATATCCTTAGTAATAATAAATATTATTATAATTTTAAAGGGTTTTTTATTTAATAAGAAAATATAATTTAGTATATTCTTGAGATTTTATAATAAGATCTAATTATAATATTATAACGATTATAATTAAAAACTAAAGTTAGTTTTACTAATATAATAAAATAAATTAGTAAAACTATTAATAAATTATATTAGTTTTATAATCTTATTTTAAAGTAAGTTTAAACTTTATATTAATATTTAAACTAATTCTAATCTTATTAATTATAATAAATATATATAATCTCTTAATAAGTTTTTCTCTTTATAAGAGAAAGTTATTTAGTATAATTTTATAATTACTTAGTAATATAATTAGATTAATTTATTTAATTTTATTAAATAGTAACTAGATAATTTAAATAATATTAATAATCTTAGATTTTAGTTTTCAAATATAAATTATAAATATAAAAAGACTATAAATATAGTTAATAATATTAATCTTAATATTAATAAATATCTCTTTATTTAATTAATAAAGGATAATTTATATTTACTTAGAGATTATTTTTATAATAGAAAATATTTAGATAGATATTAAGTAATAATAAACAAATTATAATTTATAAGGTTTTAAAAGTTAGTATCTTTTAAAAGTAATTTAAAAAGAATATATAAAAGATTATATATAAAAGTTATATAAAAAGATTATATATAAAAAGTGAAAGATATATATAAAAGTTAATATTAGAAAATCTAATAATTTTTTTTTATTTCAAGAATTATTAAAGATATAATAAAAATTAAAAGAGAAATAAAAGAGAAATAATTCTTAATAATAAAAATAGTGAATTTATTTATAGTCTAAAATAAATTTATTATATATTATAAAAGCTATAAAACAAAAAGTAAAAAAAGGTTTTAATAAAGTAATATTAATATATTTTAAATTAAGATATAGTTTTTAAGCCTTTTTATAAAGTTATTATAATAAAAAAAATTAATATCTCTTTTAGATACTTATATATCTTCTTATATATATATATAGTTTTTATAGACTTTACTTTTTTATTTATTTATTATTTATAATATATATTTATTTTTATATTTATATATCTTTAAACTTATATTTATAAACTTTTATTATTTTAATCTTTATATTAATCTCTTAGATTTATATTTATAATATATAATATTATTTTTAATTAATATTAATGATTTTATAAAAACTTTTAATTCTTTAATTATATATAGAAAATATAATAAATACTTTAAATAGTTTTAAATATAATATAAAGAATTTCTTAAATAATAATTAAAGACTTTTTAAATACTTAATTAAATTATTAATAAGAATTAAAATAATAATCTAATAAAGAGATTAAGTTGAGAATTTATAATAAAGTTATTAAAATACTAATTTAAATATAATCAAGTTATAAATTAAAATATAAGGGAACTATTTATTATATATTAAATATACTTTATAATATTAGTTTATTCTAATTGTTTTTAAGAATATACTAGTATAAATATATTAAAGAATTATTTCGAATTAAAGGGATATAAAGAGATTTAAAGATAAATAAAATAATAATTATTAGTTATTTATTTATTAAATAATTATTTCAATCTAGTTCAAATATTAATAAATATATATTAGTATAAAGATTAATATAAATTTAAAACTTATATATTTATAATTAGATAAATTTACTTTATTAATATTTTATAATTAAATTCTAGTTATTATAGTTTTAATATAAACTTTTTTTTATATAGTTAAGAATCTAGAATAATAAAAACTAATAATAATATAAAATCTCTATTTTCTATTTCCTTTTATATAATTTATCTATAGTTAATTAGATATATAAGTTAAAGACTTAAAAAAGAATATTTTAAAGTAATTAGTATTTAAAAGTAAAATTACTTTATCTTTTAATAAATAATCTAGTTTAATTAAAATATCTTTTTTAAATATTATAATTTATTATATTATTAAAAACTAGAAATTAATAAAAGAGTTAATTAAATTTAAATATTTTAAAGAGTATTATTCTAGATTAAAACTTATTAAAATTATTAATAAAGTTATAATAAACTTTAAAATTTATAATTAGATTATTTCTATTATAATTAATAATATAAACTCAAATAATATTATAATAATATAAATTAACTTATAAATTAATAAGAGTATTATTTATAATTAGTTTATAAATATAAAAATTTAGTATATCTTTTATTTAGTTTATATTATTCAACTTGCTTTGAAAGTATTATTAAGTAAAATTTATTTTTATTTAATAAATAATTAATTTATTAGAGATTAGAAAGAATTAATTTAAATTAAAAATTTAAATAAAATTAAAAGAGAAATTATTAGAATTTTTTAAACTCTTATAAAAGTATATATTATTTTAATTAAATTTAAATTATAACTTGAATATTTATATTAATTTTTATATTAATCTATTATTAATCTAGATTTGAAAGTTTATTATATTTATCAATTTAAATAAATAATATAAAAGTAATTTTAAAAGTATCTAGAATAATATTTTATAAAGTTAATTAGATTCTAAAAATAAAAAGCTTTTAATATTAATAATAGATATAATTATATATTAAGATTCTATATATATAATATTGATTCAAGTTATATATCTTCAAAAATCAATCGAACAATTCTATAAATTATATTCTAATATATAAGTTTTTACTATTAATATTCTAGAATAAAGATAAATAGAATATTTAATTAATATTATTTATTCTTTCAACTTCTTTATAATAATAATTAGAAAAACTTAAAGTATAATATTATTTTATAAATTATAAATTTATAATAAACTCTTTGAATATATTATAAAGTCTTAAAGATATTTTAATATAAAAGTTAAATAATTCTTTTAAATCTAATCTTTAATTAATAAATTAAATATAATTATAACTAAATTAAATTCTTATTATAATAAAATATATATTAATCTAGAAAGTATTTATATAATTAATACTTTTTTTAATTTTAATTATAAAAATAATTATTTTAATCTAATATATTCCTAATTAAATATATAATCAAGAGATTAAAAAATAGAATTCAAAGAATAGTTTTAAGAATTTTTTCGATAATTTTATTAATAGGAATTTAATAATATAGAATATTTATATATTATATAAAATATAAATATAAATCTAATTACTAAGATATTAGATTATAATCAATTTATATATAATAATACTTAATTATCTTTAAATCTAGTTATATAAGATTAGTTAAATAATAAAGTTATAAAATAATTTAAATTATATAAGTTTAACTTTATATTAATCTTTATATTAATTAGAAACTAATTTTTCAATTTTCTAGAATCTAATTTTAAAGTTATTCTTATAATTTAAAAATTATTAAAATTAAAATTTCTTAGTTTTATATATATAATAAGAGATATTCTTAGTATTTTATTAATTAATATAAAAGTAAAATATATTTTTAACTTTATTTATAATATTTATTATTATTAATATAATCAATTTAATTTAGAAACTATTTACTCTTTAATTCTAATTTATTATTTTTAAAATTAAGAAGTTTATTTTAATTAATTATAAAATACTCTTATATAAATAATAAATATTAATAATATAATTAAAAAGAAGATTAATTATAAGCTTATAATAAAAAAGTCTAAAATTAATATTATAAAATTAAAATATAATAATTAAGATTAAAATTATTATATAAATAATAAAGAACTAAATATAATTATTTAAATTCTTAAATAAACTAATTAATTTCGAAATTAATAATTAGTAATTTTTAGTTAAAGTCTTTTTTTAACTAAATAATAAATATAAGTAAATAATCAAAGATAAATTGAATAGTAACTTTAATATAAAAGGGAATATCTAGAAATATAAGATTCTTTAATATTATTATTTATTTTATAATAATAAAGATCTTTATTATTTAATTTACTTTCTTTATTTTATTTATAATAATAAAGACTTTCTACTTTTAATTTACCTTCTTTATTTTATTTATAATAATAAAAATCTTTTACTTCTAATTTATTTTCTTTATCTTCTTAATATTAATAAAGATTTTCAACTTTTAATTTACTTTCTTTATTTAATTTATAATAATAATAATTACTAAGTTCTAAACTCTCTTTTTATTTTAAAAATTATTAAAGATCTTATAATTTTAAAAAGTTTAAATATTTAGTAAAATAAAGATTTAATAATCCTTTTAAAAAGGTTCTTTATATATATAAATTTATAATAAAACTTATATAACTAATATAGTTTTATAATAGTATTTAATTATAATTAATTAAAAAAAATAAAAGTTTTATTTTAAAGTTTTTTTTAAAAGATTTAAATATATTAGTAATTATTAATAATTTATTAAATAATTAGAAGATTATATTAAATAGAAGTATTTTAAAGATTATATTTATAAGTTATATAATAAAGTAATAATTAATATAAAAATTAATATAAATTATTTTACTATTAGTATTAGTATTTATAAAGTTATAGAAATTAGTATTTATATATTATATATATTTATCTTTATTATATAAATTATATATATTTATATATATTATATATATTATATATATTTATATATATTATATATATTATATATATTTATATATAAATATCTATTAAATAATAAATAAGTTATATTATATAATAACTTACTTAGTAAATTACTTATTAGTATATTTAATCTATTTATAAATTAATCTATTTATTAGATACTTACTTATTTATAAGTTTTATATTATAGTTTAATAATCTTTATATAATATTATTAGTAAATAAAGTTATAATAAAGTTAATAACTAAATATTTATTATTTTATTTTAATTATAGATTAGAAATTATATTATTAATTAAAAGCTATATATTTATTTAATAAATTATAAAATAAAATAAGATTTTATTTAAAATAAATCTTTTAATATTATAAATAAAATAAATCTAATTAAAAAATAAAGATTTAAAGAAGATTTTTATAAAGTAATAAAAAATAAAAATTATAAATAAAAACTAGTTTAATAATATTAGACTAATTTATTTATAGAATATTTAGAAAAAAGAAGTTATATTATTATATAATATATTATAAAAAGTTAATATATCTTTTAAATTAAAATTTAGATATAAATAATTAAAGTCTTTTTAAATTAATAAAACTATTTTTAAGAAAAGAATATTTATATTAAAAGAAATAAATAGAACTAGATTTAATAAAATATTTATTAAAAATAGAATAAAAATATTTTAAAAAAGATTAAATATTTAAAACTCTATAATAATATTATCTAAATTAATATAAAAAGAGAATAAAGTAAATAAAAAGGAATTTAAAAGATTAAATATTATAAAGAAATCTATAAAAGTAAAATTAAAAAAATAAAATAAAAAGTTAATTAAATAAAGTATTTTAATTAGAAATATAAAGAGAAAAGTTAAAAAGATAAAAAAGTAGAAAATATATAAAATAATAATTTTATAAAGATAATTATTTAAAGTTATTTTAGATAATATCTTAAAATAATTATAAAAGTAAATAAGAAATATAATATTAAATAATAAGATTTTACTTTAATAAATAAATTAAAAAAAAAAAAAAATTTTTTTTATTAAAATTTAAATTATATATAGAAATAATCTAGGTTTTAAATATTAAAGGTCTAAGGATTTATAAGTAAATTCAGATTAAATTTTCTTTAAAATTTCTTTTAAATTTTATTTAAATAAAATAATATTATATTCTCTTTATTTATTATTTTAAAAAAAGAGAAAAAGTTAGATTTATATTAAATATAAAGTTATTAACTATTTAAAAATATAATCTTATTCTAAAAAAACTATTTAAACTTTTATAAATATTTATATTTTTATAAAAGTTTCTTTTTATATTAATTAAAAAAAAAAAAAAGAGAATAAAAATATATTATTAAAAAACTATTTACTTTACTTTAATTAGATTTATTTTAATAATAGTTTTCAAATTATTATTCTTTTAAATAAAAGAATAATAATTAATATATTTAATCTAGTTTTTATAAATATAAAAAATAATAAAAGTAAACTAAATAAATTCTTTAATAAATATAATAGATATATTATAAAAAGATTTATATCGATTTTAGAATATTAAATTATAGAATAAAATTATATATAAGAAAAGAGTATTTATATAATTTAAATAATTTTAATATAATAATATTATTAATCTAATTTAATATAATTAAATATTTAGTTGATTCTATTATATATATTTAGTTATATTATTTAACTTCTATATATAATTTATATATATATAGTTTATATATATATAACTTATATATAGTTATTATATTATCTTTCTCTTTAAAAAAACTCACTTTTGAATATTTAAAAAGAATAATTTAAAGTCTTTAAAATAAATAAAAGAAAGAAAGAAAATAAAGTAAAGAAGATTCTTTAATTTAATTTATCTCTAATTTATTCTTTAATCTTAATTATATTTAAGTTTATAAAGTTGAATAATATTAATAAACGATTAATATAAAGATTAATAAACTAATTATAAATAAAGTAAGATAGTTATTATTATTATTAAGATTAAATTAAAAGTATAAATATAAATATAAATAAATATAAACTTATAAAATATTATATAAAATATATAAACTCTTTAAAGTTATTAAGTTTATATAATTAATTATTAAGTTATTAAATAATTATTAAGTTTAAATTAGATTAAAAAGTATTAATCTTTTTATTATTATTTTAACTCTTTTTATTTACTTTATATAAAGTATATTAAAACTTAATAATATAATTATTTAAAGAATTAGTATTTTAATAAATTATATAAAGATAAATAAATACTTTCTTAATATAATATAAATTCTTATATATTAAAAATAGAGTATTAAAGATATCTTTATAATTAAAAGAGGATTTATTAATAAAAAGAAAAACTTATATTTAAATATTTAATTTAAAATTTAAAAAGATATAATAAAACTTAATAATTTTATTTTCTATAATATTATTATTAATTTATAACTTAGTTTTAATAATTAGTAACTATATATTAAAATAGAAACTATTAAATTTATCTAAGTTTTATAATTTAGACTATATTATTAAATGAAAATAAAAAGAATAAAAGAAGATATTTTCAATATAAATAATTTCAAACTAATTTACAAAGTCTTTAACTTAAGTATTAAACTATTAATATAATATTATAAACTTAATTACTATTTTATTAATAATTAACTATTCTATTATTTTTAAAAAAGAGAAGTAATAATAAATAAATAAAGTAATTATAAATATAATTATTTTAAATGAATAAAAGAGAGATTATTTAAAGATAAAGAGTTTTTATTATATATAAAGAAATAAATTAAATAAAATATCTAATTTAGAAATAAAGAATAGTTTAATAAATAATAATATTTTAAATAATTAATAGAAAGATTAATAGAAAAATCTTTAAATTAAAAACTAAAGTTTATTAAACTAAGAAGAAAAGAAAAAAGATATTTATTTATTTTAATTTAAAGATATTATCTAAATTAAAGAAATAAAAAATAGTTATTATTAATTATAAAGTATTATATATAAAGTAGTTCTAGTAAGTTTCAAATATTAATATTTAGATATTAATCTACTTTATATAAATATTTAATTTAAAAACTATATTTAACTTTTATTATACTTTAATTTATTAATTAACTTTAATATAACTATTTATAAAATCTTTATAAAATTTAAGAAAATTATATAAAAAAACCTTTAACTAAATCTTTCTATAATTACTTTTTTAATAATAATATATTAACTTGAACTTTAAACTTATAATTATTATTAAATATTTAATAGCTTTTATTATTTATAAGAAATTATAATTTAATTAAAAAGGTTAATTATCTTTTTAATAAAAAGCTTATATATAGATTATCTTTTTAATTAAATATTTTATATTATTTCTAATAATAAAATAATATTATATATTAAGGTAAAGAGAGTTTAATATAATATAATAAATATATTATAAAAAGATTTATATTAACTTTAGAATATTAAATTATAAAATAAAGCTATATATAAAAAGAGAATATTTATATAATTTAAATAACCTTAGTATAATAATATTACTAATTTAGTTTAATATAATTAAATATTTAATTAATCTTATTATATATATTTAGTTATATTATTTAACTTCTATATATAATTTATATATATATAGTTTATATATATATAATTTATATATAGTTGTTATAATAAAAATAAAAATTATTTTATTAAACTTCTTTAAAATTAATTAATAAGATATATTAATATTATATTAATATATTTTAAATATTACTTTTATTTTAAAAGTAATCTTTATAAAAAAAGAAATAATAATAATTTTAAATATAAATATAATTAATAAGAAATTATAATAAATAAATTTAATTTTAATATAAATATATTTAAAAGAGGAAATAAAAGTAATATTATTATTATTATTTTTATTACTATTAATTAATATCTTTTCTTTTAATAAAATATAATTAGATTTTTATTTTTTAATAAGAAAATCGAATTTAATTTTTATTTTAATTTCTACTTTTAATTTATATTATAAAGAAGTAAATCTAGAAGAGATTATTTTAAATTCTTTTTAATTAGATTTTATTTTTAAAGAAGAAAGATTTAAAAAAGAAGAAAATATTTAAGAAAAATAACTTTTATTAAAATAAAAAGATACTTTATATTTATAATATTCTTGAATATATATAATTTTATTATAATTAAAAAAGACTTTAATTTAAACTTTATATTTAAAGTAAATTTTAATAATTATTTTATTAAAGTTAAAAATATATTAAAATTTTAGTTTTCTTTATTTTTATAAAAATACTATTTTCTAATTTTCAATATTTTCTAATTAAGATTAAATAATATATAATTAAAATAGTTTCAAATAAAATAAATTTTAAAATATAATTCGAATATAATTTTAAACTTATATACTTTTATTTATATAATCTAATTAGTTTAATTAATAAACTAAAGAATATTAAATATATAATTTAAAAGAATATTATGTTAAATATTAATATTTAGAATATTAATAAAAGAAATAATTATAAGATCTAGATTATATAAAAAAATATTATAAATATATTTAATATTAAAAATAATTTTCTTTAAATTAAAGATATTTATTAAAAAAAGATTAATTAAAAAAATCAATTTTATAAAATAAAAAGATAAATAATATAAATATATTAATTAAATAGAAAGATAGATTAAATATAAAGATTAATATTATAAAAACTTTAGAAATAAAGATATTTTAAATAAAAAAAATTATAATTAAAATAAAAGAGAATAATATAAATATAAATAACTCTTTAATATTTAATTTAAAAGATTTTATAATAAAAAATATAAGAGTTAAAGTTATTATATTAAAATTATTTATATTAAATAAAAAAGTTAAAAAAATAATAAAGTTAAAATTATATAAAGAGATTATAAAATCTATTATAAAAAACTAATATATAATAAAAAGAAATTAAAAAGAAAAAATAATTAAAAGAAGATTATATAAAAAATAAAAAAAAAGAAACTTATTAAATTATAAAAAAATAATAAAAAGAAAAAAAAGGAAATTAAAAAAAGAAAATATAAAAAAAAGTTTAAATAATTATAATTTCTCTTTTTTCTATTTAGAAAAAAATAAATTTAATATAAAAAGTAATAAAAAATTATAATAAAATAAAATAAATTTCTTTCTTTTTCGATTTTAATCTTTTAATCTTTTAAGTTTTTTTACTTTTAATTATATTTTAACTATTTAAAAAGTAAATAAATTATTATATTAATTAGAAAAAATATTTATATAATAAAATAATATAAAATTAACTTTTATTATAAAAGTAATTAAAGATATTAATATTATAATAAAAAGATATTTTAAAAATATATAAAATATAAAAGAATATCTATTATAAATATTAATTATAAAAAGATATAAAATAGAAAAAAAAGTTTTTAAGTATATTTTTAAATTCTATAATAAAGCTTTGAATATAATTAAAAAGATATTTAACTTTATATATAATAAAAAAGTTTATAAAGTATATATCTTAAAAAAAAACTTTATAAATAAATAATTTAAATTTATTAAAATATTAAAGAATAATAAAATTAAAAAAAATAAGATATTTAAAATATATATAATAATCCTAAAATAATAAGATAATAATAAATAGATTATATAATAGTTAAAAGAAAGTAATTAAATTAAAACTTTCTTTTTAATAATTAAGAAATTTATAAAATATAAAATATTAAAAAGAGTAATATTATTTATAAATATAGAAATAGTTAACTAGTTTAAAAGTTATATAAAATAAATTAAATATATAAAAAATATAAATATAAGAGATTTTAAAAAAATATTCAAGAATAATAATAAAAATAAATTAATATTAAAACTATTAATAAAGAAGATATAAGAATTAAAAATAAGTTTTAAAGTTTATAATTTCTTATAAAAGGTATTAAAAAGTATTATTAAAAGGAATATAATAGAATTAAATAAAAAGAATAATTTAAAAGAAATAATAAAAGAAAATAATAAGAAAATTTTATTTTAATTATTAAACTAAAATTTAATAAAAATAAAAGAAGATTAAAAAGAAAATAAAAGTTTTAAATTAAAAAAACTTTGAATATTATAAAAAGAAATAAAAAAGTATAAAATAATTTTTATTAATAATAATAATTTAAATAAGAAAAAGATAAATAATATAAAAAATAAATTAATTAAGAAAACTATAGAAAATAAAGAAATTAAAAAGAAGAATAAAGAAAAGTTAATAAAATTAAAAAGTTATAGATATTTAAAAAATATATTAATAGACTAGAAAATAATAATTAATAAAAGAAAATTATTTAGATTAATAATAAATATAAAACTATTAGAAAAGTATAATAATCTATATATATTAAGATTACTATATTAGTAATCTTTATATATATTATATTAATCTTATTACTTAATTCTCAGGATATCACTTTTAATAGTTAGATAGACTTTTAAATATACTTAGTATATATATATCTTAAATATATAACTTATATAACTATTACTTATATATAAACTTTTAAAGCTCTTCAACTTTTTTAACTTTTTAATTATTAATTCTAAGAATAATATAATTTTATTCTTTATTAAATTTCTATAATATATTATTATATTATCAATAATTTACTTTTAACTTTTTTAACTAATTAGTAACTATTTAAATAATATTTTACTTTTAATCCTTTTTATCTAGGAAATTACTAAAGTTATTAAAAGAAAGTTTATTTTATTAAATAGTAATATAAATATTATTATTATTATTATTATTCTCTTTATTTTTATTTTTACCTTTTCACCTTTTATTTATAAACTTTATTTACTTTTCTACTTTTTCTATATATTCCTTATATTTTTATTTCAATTAATTAATTCTATTTAATAATATATCTTCTTCTCGAAATACTAAATATAATATATTTAAGAAGAATATTAAAATATTATAATAAAACTTTATATCTAATATAATTCTCTTTATAGAATATATTTATTTTAAAAACTTAGAGAATATTAATAATAATTTAGAAGTTTAATATATTAATAATATCTTTATAAGTTCTAATATTAATATAGAAAAGAGAAATAAAGGAAAAGATAAAATAATTAATTTTCTATTATCTTAACTTTAAAATTAGAGCTTTACTTTATTTTTAATAAATAATAAGTTAATTATATTAACTATATTAATCTAAGAATTATAAATATAAATCTAAACTTAATAAAAATAATTAAAATTATAATAAAAGTAAATTATTAAATTAATCTCTATTTATATCTCTTTTAATACTTTTTCTAATATTATTACTACTCTCTCTTTAATATCTTCTTAATAGATATAACTTATAAAAAATTAACTAATCTCTTCTATTAAATAATTAGAACTTATTATTAAGTCGAGAGTTTTTAATAAATAATTATACTATGAAATAACTAAGTTATTTATTAATAAAACACTTAAGTAAAATAGTTTTAAATATAACTTAATAACTTTATATATTTATTTTTAAGTGATTAACAATATATATAATCTACTTACTTATATATATTTAACTTACAACTTTTCTTTATTTAATATTAATTTAATCTAATCTCTTTAAATTACTAATTTTATTAATAAACTTAATAATAGTTTTAATATTTCTTTATCTTTTTAAAAATATATAATTCTTAGTAAACTAACTATATATACTTACTTTAATAAATACTAAGTTTGTAAATATATAAATAACTAAATTAAAAGTATTATTCTAAATTACTTTAAAAGATTATTTCTTTAAAAACCTTTTTTAACTACTAAATAATTAGTTAATAAACTATATTTACTTTTTTATAATAATACTAAAGTTACTTTAACTAAGACTAAATATTATATAATATTTATAATTATTTCGAGACTATTATCTTTATTTAAAGAGTTTTATTAATAATTCTTTATTTTAATATTAGTAAATTAAATTAATAAGAAAATAATTTATAAGGATCTACTTACTAAGCTTATTAAGTATTATTAGAATTAGATTAAGAATATTTTATATTAAGTTATTACTTTATAAAAATTAATTTAATATTTAAACTTTCTAGAATAATAAAATAATATTAAGAAAATATTAGTATCTCTTTAATCTATTTATATTATTATAATATTTACTTTTATATATTATCTTATTAAT
>JANGZZ010000304.1:0-28431 GCA_026225955.1 Clarireedia paspali | reverse complement strand
AAAGAAGTTAATATTAAATATAATATATTTCTATAATCTAAACTAGTTTATTTATATCTTTATATTATTACTATATTATTATTATTATTAATTCTAGTAATTCTAAATACTAAGTTTATTAATTTTATTAAATTAAATTTAAATTATTAATTTAGTTAATATTTAATAATATTAATAATATTAAGAATTTAAAAAGTATTTTTTAAATTTAAAAAAGCTTTTAGAATATTAATATATTTATTAAAATATTATATTAATATTTATTAATATAGAAGTTTTTTTTACTTTTAATAATAATAATAATTAAAATATTATTTTAATTATCTTTTTTTTAATTACTTTTAATACTTTAACTATTATTAGATTATCTCTTTTAATTATTAATATTATTAATAATATAATAGATATTATTATATTACTAATCTTATTTATAACTCTTTGATTTAATTTTAATATTAATTTATTTAATTTTTCTAATATTATAAGTTTAAACTTTTTTATTAAATTTATTATAAATATTATAATTAACTTTAATAGTATTTTATTTTACTTATTTAAATATATTAATTTATTTTTAATAGAATAAATTAATAAAAATCTGAAAATTATTATTAACTAATTAATTAACTTAAGATCTATTTAACTATTTATCTTTAAAACTTTAAATCTTTTAATTAAAGTTAATATTTTAATTTCTTTTTAAAAATAATAAAATAAAATATTAAATCTTATTAAAGTATTTAGAAATTATACTAGATTAGAAAAAGTTAAAAAAGTTATTAATTAATTAGTTTCTTAATTTAATAATCTTAAATATATAATCTAGAAGATAGAAATATAAACTAAAACTTTGAAATTATAAAAATAATCTTTAGTAACTTTCTTAATAACTTTTTTAATAACTTTAATACTTTTAATAATTCTAATATTAAAAATTACTAAAATTATTTAAAATTTAATTTAAACTTCTTTTATTAATATTACTATATTAAATAACTTAAAGTTAATTAACTAAACTATTATTTAAATTAAATTTAAAGTAGTTAAAGTTAAAGTTAAAACTTTAAATCAATTTATTTTAATATATAATATTATATTATATTATAATATCTTTTTAACTTTAATTATTTATAATATTATTAATAAAATTTTTAAAGTTAAAAAAGTTAATAAATTAATTATTTTAATTATTATTAATATATCTAATAAGAAGAACTTAATATTAATTATAATTTCTCTTTATATAATTAACTTTTTAATTAAAAAGATTAATATTTAAAAAAACTTTTTTATTTTAAAAGTATTTAAAAGAATAAATTATAGTTTAAAATAATATTATATAGAATTCTTATAATTAACTTTAATATTTTAAAAGATATAAAATTAATATTAAAAAGATTAAAACTTTTAATAGTTTTTTAAACTTTAAATTAATTAAAACTTTTTATTAATTCTCTTTTAAAATTAATTAAATTATTAAAAAAGTTAATTTAATAATAATCTCTTTTAAAATTATTAAAGAAGTTGAAAAATATATAAAGAATTAAGTTTATATTATTAAAATCTTAATTAAAGTTAAAAAACTATTAAATATTATAAAATCGATTTAATATTTAAAATACTAGAGTTTTAAATATATAACTTAATTCTATTATTATTAAGTTAAATATAATTTATACTTGAAATTATATTTAATCTTTTAATATATTTATAATACTTATAATATTTATAAAAAAACTTTATTTATATTTAATTTTAAAATATACTAATTACTTTTAATCTTATATTAGTAACTCAAAATTATATAAAATATATAAAGTAATAAAAAGAGTTAATTTTAATTTATAAATAATTAAAATATCTAAATATTATAAATAAATTTTAATAAAAGTTTATTAAAAATTAAATTAGTTTTTAAATTAACTATTAAGTTAAAAACTAATTTATTAATAATCTAGAAATATTTATATTCAATTTAATTAAAAAACGATTTTTTATTAAAAAAACGCGATTTCTTATTAAAAATTATTAGATCAAAGTTGAATATAATAAATAACTTTTCTATAAATTAAACTAGTTAAACTATTTAGTTATATAATTATTTATTATTGAGATATTATTATCACTATCGATTTCGCAGATTTTTACTTTATATTTTCGAAATTTTTATTTAAAAACCTTAAAAATTATAAAAATATTGAAAAACTATTAAAATAATAAAAATATTAATAAAAAGAAATTAATACTTAGTATAATATATTTCTATAAATTAAACTAATCTATTTATACTTTTATATCTCTTCTATATTATTATTACTATTAATTCTAATAATTTTAACTACTAAGTTTACTAATTTTATTTTATTAAACTTAAATTATTAATTTAGCTAATACTTAATAATATTAATAATATTAATAATATTAAAGGTTTTTCTTAAACTTAGAAAAGCTTTTAAGGTATTAATATATTTATTTAAATATTATATTAATACTTATTAATATAAAAATACTTTTAACTTTTAATAATAATAATAATAACTAAAATATTATTTCGATTACTTTGTTTTTAATTACCTTTAATACTTTAATTATTATCAAGTTATTACCTCTAATTATTAATATTATTAATAATATTATAAATATTATTATATTATTAACTTTGTTTATAACTCTTCGATTTAACTTTAATATTAATTTATCTAGTTTTTTCGATATTATAAATTTAAACTCTTTAACTAGACTTATTATAAATATTATAACTAGTTTTAATAATATCTCTCTTTATTTATTTAAATATATTAATTTATTTTTAATAGAATAAATTAATAAAAACTTGAAAATTATCTTCAACTAATTAATAAATTTGAAATTAATTTAGATATTTATTTATAAAGCTTTAGACTTTTTAATTAAAGTTAATATTTTTACTTCTTTTTAAAAATAATAAAGTAAAATATTAAACTTTATTAAAATATTTAAAAACTATATTAGATTAAGAAAGATTAAAAAAGTAACTAATTAATTAGCTTCTTAACTTAATAACTTTAAATATATAATTTAAAAGATAGAAATATAAGTTAAAATCTTGAAATTATAAAAATAACTTTTAATAACTCTTTTAATAACTTTAATACTTTTAATAACTTTAGTGTTTTTAATAACTTTAGTATTTAAAATTATTAAAATTATTTAAAATCCAGTTTAGATTTTCTTTACTAATATTATTATATTAAATAATTTAAAGTTAGATAATTAGATTATAGTTATAATTAAATTTAAAGTAATTAAATTTAAAATTAAACTTTTAAATTAATTTATCTTAATATATAATATTATATTATATTATAATATCTTCTTAACTTTAATTATTTATAATATTATTAATAAAGCTTTTAAAGTTAAAAGAGTTAAAAAGTTAATTATTTCGATTATTATTAATATATCTAATAAGAAGAACTTAATATTAATTATAATCTCTTTATATATAATTAACTTTTTAATTAAAAAGATTAATATTTAGAAAAATCTTTTTAATTTTAAAAGTATTTAAAAGAATAAATTATAGTTTAAAGTAATATTATATAAAATCTTTATTATTAACTTCAATACTTTAGAAAATATAGAATTAATATTAAAAGAGATTAAAATCTTTAATAGCTCTTTAAATTTTAAATTAATTAAAACTCTTTATTAACTCTTCTTTAAAGCTAATTAGATTATTAAAAGAGTTAGTTTAATAATAATCTCTTTTAAGACTATTAAAGAAGTTAAAAAGTATATAAAGAATTAAGTTTATATTATTAGAATTTTAATTAAAATTAAGAAGCTATTAAATATTATAAAGTTAATTTAATATATTTATTATTAGAGTTTTAAATATATAATTTAGTTCTATTATTATTAAACTAAATATAATTTATATTTAGAACTCTATTTAATCTTTTAATATATTTATAATATTTATAATATTTATAAGAAACTTTATTTATATTTAACTTTAAAATATATTAACTACTTTTAATTTTATATTAGTAACTTGAAATTATATAAAGTATATAAAGTAATAAAAAAAAGTACTTTTAATTTATAAATAGTTAGGATATTTAAATATTATAAATAAATTTTAATAAAAGTTTATTAAAAACTAAATTAGCTCTCAAGTTAATTATTAAATTAAAAATTAACTTATTAATAGTCTAGGAACTTTAAATTATAATTAATAATTAAAATTAACTAAATAGTTAATTTATAGTTTATATTAATTTTAATTAGTTTTTAATATTATATTAGAATTTCAAATCTTAAACTTTAATATATATTTTAAAAGTTCTAACTACTAATATTATATTAATATTTAATAACTTGAATTTAAACTTATTAATAATATAACTTAATAAAGATATTAATATATTTGAAATAATTAATATCTATAATAAGACTAATTAAACTAAAAGTAATTTAAAAAAAATAATTAAAAGAAATTTATTTTTAAAAATTATTATAACTAATTTATTTATTTTAAAAGACTTTAATATATATTACTTTTAATAAAACTTAAAGTTATCTAATATTTAAAAAGAGGTTTATTTAGTTAATTAAATTAAAAATAATAACTTGAAATTATTTAATAATCTAAAGATTAAAACCTTCTTTTATAAAACTAGTTTTTTAGTTTTAAACTTTACTTTTATTATTTTAAAAGTAATAAAGTATATTAATAATTAGTAAATACTAGATAATCTAAATTTAAATTATTTATTAATCTTTTTTATAATTAAAAATCTAAGTTTAAATTAAAGTTATTTAAATTCTCTTTAATTTTTTAATATTAAGAAAGTTAATTAAAATTTATTTAAAACTAATTTAATTGATTTAACTAATAAGAGTTTAATTCTTAATTAAGAATTTTTAAAGTTAACTAAAATTAAATTAACTTTTAAAATATTAATAATCAAGTTTTTAAAAATTATTAGTTTTAAACTAGTATAACTAATTAAATTAATATCGAAAATAATGATTTTGAAAATTAAATCTAAGTTGTAAATTAAACTCTAATAAACTTTTAAATTTAAAATCTTTTAAAAAGTAATATTAAAAGTTTAAAAAGATAAAAGTTAATGTTAAAGTTAAGAAATTTACTTTTTTATTTAAAACTAATATTTTTTAACTATTAAATATATTAAACAGAGTTACTAGAATATTTTCTTAAAGACTAAGAATCTAAAAACTATTTTCAAAGTATTTAGTTATATTAAAAGTTATTAAAGTTAGATTTTACTCTCGATTTTCAATTAATTAACTTTTAAAGAAAAAACAAGTATTTTAAAGTTAACTTTATTCTTATAATCTTTAATATTAATTAGCTTTTTTTAGAATATTTATAAAGTTAATATTTAGTTAAAACTAATAATTAATAAATTTAAAAAAGCTTATTCAATTAAAATTAAAAAGAAAACTTTTAGATTTAATAGAATTAATTAGAAAATTATTAATAAAGTTTATTTAATTATTCTTAATTTATTTTATAAAGTTTATAATCTACTTTTTAATTTTAACTATTATTTAACTTATTAATAATAAATAATTAATATAATATTTAAAAAATTAAAAAAGTTTAATTATTTAATTTTAAAAACTTATAAAGTTATCTTACTATTTAATTACTTTAAAAAGGTTAGTAAGAAGATACTAATTAAAAAATTAAATTATTTAGTTAAGACTATTAATTTATTATATAGCTTTTAAATTAAAAGTCGATTTAAAAAGTCTATAATTAATACTAGATTAATATTAGTAATTAAAATCGAATAAGATTATATAATTAATTTTAAAATATTAGTTTTATTTCTTGATATTAAAAAGACTTTTAATTATATATTTAAAAACTAACTACTAATAATTTTAAAAAAGTTTAAATTACTATTTAGTTTAATTAGTTAGATTAATTATTTCTTAAAAGTTTAATAACTTTAATTAACTTTTAATAATTAAATTAAACTCTTCTAGTTTATTAATATTAATATTCTTTAAAGTAACTTGATTAATCTAATTTTATTTTTAATTTATATTCGAGATCTTTTCTTAATTATTAGTTATTTAATCTAGTTTTATATAGATAATATTGTGTTAGTAGTTAATTTAATTAGTTTTAAAAAGAATTATCAAACTTTAAAAAGAGAAACTAATAAATTATATTCTTTTAAAATAATAAATAGTATTGATTTTAATTTTAAGAAAATTAAACTAATCTATTTTTTTCTAATAACTTAATAAGTTATTTAATTAAACTACTAAATTAATAAGTTATATACTTTTTTAAATTAATAAGATAATTAGGAATTTAGTTTAATAATACTTTTAAATTTAAAAGTTATATTAAAATTCAAGTTAATTAAACTAAAATAATATTACTTTAAGTTAATTAATTAATTAATATTTAAATTAGCTTATTTCCCTTTATTATATATTAACTATATATTGTTTATATTATTAGTATCTTAAATTATAAATCTCTAATCTAATATAAAGAATAAGTTAATTTTAAAGCTCAACTTCGATTATTTTAAAACTTAATTCTTTATAAAATCTTAAAGGTTTTTAAGATTAGTTTAAAGCTAATTATAAATATTAAAGTTATATTAATACTCTTTAATATTTATCTTACTAGTATTAATTACTAATATACTTTCTAGTTACTTAAACTCTCGAAAAATCACCTGATTTATTAACTACTTTAAGAAGATTATTAGAAGTTATAAAGTTATTAAGAGAGTTATTAGAAGAGTTATTAAAAAGATTATTAGAAGTTAGAATTTAATTCTAACTTTATTTACCTTTTAAAAACTAGTTAAAAGTAGAGATCAAAATTAGTATTAAAGCTAACTACTAAGTTAATATAAATTAACTAAATTAAGTAATTAATATATTTACTAATTAATTTAGATAATTTAGAAAAACTATAATCTTTTAAATTCTTATTTTAAGTAACTAGTTTATTTTTAGTTTAAATTAACTACTTTTTAAAGAAGGATAAAACTAATAATTATAAGAGGTTAATATTAATATTAATATCTAATTAATATACTCTTTATATTAATAGATTGTAATTATAAAGTGGAATTAAAATAAAAATTAAATTAGTTTTTTTAGATTTAAATTAAAAGCTAATCTAAATATATAAATAGAATATTAATTCAAACTAGCTAATATATAATAGAGAGTTAAAAGAGATTATTTAAGTAATTAAATTAATTAATTAACTAGTTTGATTAAATTAAGAATATATAATTTATAATAATAACTAAGTTAAATTACTATAATTAAAAATATTAAATAATAATCTTAATTAAGAATAATTAATAAAAGTATTTGATATTAATTATTAAATAGTTAATAAAAGTATTAATATTAAATTAATCTAAATTCTAAGATATTATAAAGTTGAAAGAAATAAATTAGTTAATAAATTAGTAAAAGAAGCTATTAGTTTGAAACTAGATATTTATATAACTAGCTTTGTTTATTTAAATATCTAGATTAAAGCTATTAAGATTTAAGAATAAGAATTAGCTTTAAAAAAAATAACTAAATTTAGATTAACTAAGAAATTTAAAACTAATTATATTTTAACTTATAAATTAACTTCTTAAAGTAAAATCTCGATCTCTTTTGATACTAAATAAACTACTATTAATATATTTTACTAATTAAAACTTAGTTATAGTTATATTAAAGTTTATTTATATTAACTAGATTTAACTAATAATAATAAATATAAATATAATAAAAAGAAGATATTAAAATATCTTCTATTTAATTACTAGTTACTTACTAATATTTATCTAAAGTTAAAAGATAAGTTTAATATATATTATTTTAGCTTTTTATTATTACTTGATATTAAATTTAAAATTAAAATTAACTTGGAATTTATTTAAAAAACTAGTATTTATATATAAAGATATTACTTGATCTTCAAAGCTAGATCTTTAATATCTCTTTGTTATATATAATATTATATATATTTAGACCTATATATACTTAGCTACTAATAATATATCTACTAATCGATTTACTATAGTCTTAGACTTATACAAGTTATTAAAATAAATAAAAAAAAAAAAAATATTATTTAATCTAGTTAATTAACTTTTAATAAATTGAACTTATATATAAATTATTATTATTAAGTCTCAAACTAGCTTAATACTAAATATTAGTATTAATATTATTAATATTTAGTATTTAAACTAATTTAAATTTAATTCTTTTCATTAATATTCAAGGTAATTTAAAGTGTTTTTAATTTATTTTAATTATTATTTTTTTAAAATTAGAGCTAGACTTTTAATATCTCTTTATTATATATAATATTATATATATTTAAACTTATATATACTTAGTTACTAGTAGTATATCTACTAACCAACTTACTATAGTTTTAAATTTATATAGGTTGTTAAAATAAATTAAAAAAAAAATAATTTAGAAACTTTAAATTATAATTAAGAATTAAAATTAATTAAAAAGTTAATCTATAATTTATATTAACTTTAATTAACTTCTAATATTATATTAGAACTTTAAATCTTAAACTTTAATATATATTTTAAAAGTTCTTATTATTAATATTATATTAATATTTAATAATTCAGATTTAAATTTATTAATAATATAACTAGATTTAGAAATTAATATATTTAAAATAGTTAATATTTATAATAAAACTAATTAAATTAAAGATAATTTAAGAAAAATAATTAAAAAGAGTTTATTTTTAAAAGTTATTATAATTAATTTGTTTATTTTAAATAATTTTAATATTTATTACTTTTAATAAAACTTTAAATTATTTAATACTTAAAAAGAAATTTAATTAGTTAATTAAATTAAAGATAATAATCTAAAGTTACTTAATAATCTAAAGATTAAAACCTTCTTTTATAAAACTAGTTTTTTAGTTTTAAACTTTATTTTTATTACTTTAGAGATAATAAGATATATTAATAATTAGTAAATATTAGATAATCTAGATTTAAATTATTTATTAATCTTTTTTATAATTAAAAATCTAAATTTAAATTAAAGCTATTTAAATCCCCTTTAATTTTTTAATATTAAGAAAACTAATTAAAATTTATTTAAAGTTAATCTAATTGATTTAATTAATAAAAGTCTAGTTTTTAATTAATAGCTTTTTAAATTAATTAGAACTAAATTAACTTTTGAAATATTAATAATTAAATTTTTAAAAACTATTAGCTTTAAGCTAATAAGACTAATTAAATTAATATTAAATATAATAATTTCGAAAATTAAATTAAAGTTATAAGTTAAACTTTAATAGACTTTTAAATTTAAAATCCTTTGAAAAGTAATATTAAGAGTTTAAAGAAATTAAGAAAACTATTTTATAATTAAAAATTAATATTTCTTAATTATTAAATATATTAAATAAAGTTATTAGAATATTTTCTTAAAGATTAAAAACTCGAAGTTAATTTTTAAAGTATTTAATTATATTAAAAGCTATTAAAATTAAATATTATCTTTGATTTTTAACTAATTAACTTTCGAAGAAAAAATAAATATTTTAAAATCTATTTTATTTCTTTAGCTTCTAATATTAACTAGTTTTTTCTAGAATATTTATAAAATTAACTTTTAACTAGAATTAATAATTAATAAGTTTAAAAGAGTTTATTTAATTAAAATTAAAGGAAAAACTCTTAAATTTAATAAAATTAATTAGAAAATTATTAATAATGCTTATTTAATTATTTCTAATTTATTTTATAAAGTTTATAATTTACTTCTTAATTTTGATTATTACTTTATTTATTAATAATAAATAATTAATATAATATTTAAAAAGTTAAAAAAGTTTAATTATTTAATTTTAAAAACTTATAAAGTTATTTTATTATTAAACTATTTAGAAAAGATTAGTAAAAGAATATTAGTTAAAAAATTAAATTATTTAGTTAAAACTATTAATTTATTATATAGTTTTTAAATTAGAAGTTAATTTAAAAAGTTTATAATTAATATTAAATTATTATTAATAATTAAAATTAAATAAGATTATATAATTAATTTAAAAATATTAGTTTTATTCTTTAATATTAAAAGAGCTTTTAATTATATATCTAAGAATTAACTATTAATAATTTTAAAAAAGTTTAAATTATTATTTAGTTTAATTAGCTAAATTAATTACTTTCTAAAAACCTAATAGCTTTAATTAACTTTTAATAATTAAATTAAATCTTTCTAACTTATTAATATTAATATCTTTTAAAGTAATCTAATTAGTTTGATTTTATTTTTAATTTATATTCGAAATCTTTTTCTAATTATTAACTATTTAGTTTAGTTTTATATAAATAATATTATATTAACTACTAGTTCGATTAGTTTTAAAAAGAATTACTAAACTTTAAAAAGAGAAGTTAATAAATTATATTTTTTTAAAATAATAAATAGTATTAATTTTAATCTTAATAAAATTAAGTTAATTTACTTCTTTTTTAATAACTTAGTAAATTACTTAGTTAAACTATTAAATTAATAAATTATATATCTTTTTAAGTTAATAAAATAATTAAGAATTTAATTTGATAATATCTTTAAATTTAAAAGTTATATTGAAATTCAAGTTAATTAAACTAAAATAATATTATTTCGAGCTAGTTAACTAGCTAATATTTAAATTAGTTTATCTCTCTTTATTATATACTAATTATATATTACTTATATTACTAGTATCTTAGATTATAAATCTTTAATTTAATATAAAGAGTAAGCTAATTTTAAAGTTTAATTTTAACTATTTTAGAACTTAACTTTTTATAAAATTCTAAAAGTTTTTAAAATTAGTTTAAAATTAATTATAGATACTAAAGTTATATTAATATCTTTTAATATTTATTTTATTAGTATTAATCGCTAATATATCTTCTAGTTACTTAAACTTTTAAAAAACTATTTAATTTATAAGTTATTTTAGAAAGAATACTCTAAAAATTATTAAGAGTTATAAAGTTATTAAAAGAGTTATTAGAAAGATTATTAGAAGTTAGAACTTAGTTTTAACTTTATTTACTTTCTAAAAGCTAATTGAAAGTAGAGATTAAAACTAATATTAAAAGTAATTAATAAGCTAGTATAAATTAACTAGATTAAATAATCAATATATTTATTAGTTAATCTAGATAATCTAGAAAAGTTATAATCTTTTAAATTTCTATTTTAAATAACTAGTTTATTTTTAATCTAAATTAATTGTTTTTCAAAAGAGAATAAAGTTAAGGATTATAACAGATTAATATTAATACTAATATTTAATTAATATACTTTTTATATTAATAGATTATAACTATAAAACGAAATTAAAATAAAAGTTAAATTAGCTTTTTTAGATTTAAATTAAAAACTAATTTAGATATATAAATAGAATATTAATTTAAATTAGCTAATATATAATAAAGAGTTAAAAGAAGTTATTTAGATAATCAAATTAACTAATTAACTAACTTAGCTAGATTAAAAATATATAGTTTATAATAATAACTAAGTTAGATTATTATAATTAAAATTATTAAATAATAATTTAGATTAAAAACAACTAATAAAAGTATTTAATATTAATAGCTAAATAGTTAATAAAAATATTAATATTAAATTAGTTTAGATTCTAAAGTATTATAAAGTCGAAAAGAATAAATTAGTTGATAAATTAATAAAAAAAGTTACTAGTTTAAAATCAGATATTTATAAAACTAACTTTGTTTATTTAAGTATTTAGATTAAAGTTATTAAAGTCTAAAACTAAGAATTAGTTTTAGAAAAAACAATTAAATCGAAACTAATTAAAAAATAAAAAGTTAATTATATTTTAATTTATAAATTAGTTTCTTAAAGTAAAATCTCAATTCCTTTTAATACTAAGTAAACTATTATTAGTATATTTTACTAATTAAAACTTAGTTATAATTATATTAAAGTTTATTTATATTAACTAAACCTAGCTAATAATAATAAATATAAATATAATAAAAAGAAGATATTAGAATACTTTCTATTTAGCTACTAATTACTTACTAATATTTATTTAAAGTTAAAAAATAAGTTTAATATATATTATCTTAATTTACTTTTATTACTTAATACTAAATCTAGAATTGAAGCTAGTTTAGAATTTATCTAAGAAACTAGTATTTATATATAAAGATATTATTTGACTTAGTTAGATAATCTTAATTAAATTAGAAAATCTTATAAATTATTATTATTAAGTTTAATACTAGTTTAATACTAGATATTAGTATTAATATTATTAATATTCGATATTTAAACTAGTTTAAATTTAATTCTTTTTATTAATATTCAAAGTGTTTTTAAATATTTTAAAATTATTTTAACTATTATTTTCTTAAATAAAGACTAAATCTTTAATATCTTTTTATTATATATAATATTATATATATTTAGACTTATATATATCTAGCTGCTAATAATATATTTACTAATTAACTTATTATAATCTTAAATTTATATAAGTTGTTAAAAAAAAAATAAATAAATAAATAAATATAAGTATAATAAAAAGAAGATATTAGAATACCTTCTATTTAGTTACTAACTATATACTAATATATATTTAAAACTAAAGAATAAATTTAATATATATTATCTTAGTTTACTTTTATTACTTAATATAAAACCTAGAATTAAAGTTAACTTAGTATTTATCTAAGAAACTAATATTTATATATAAAGGTATTATTTAATCTAGTTAATTGATATTTAATAAATTAGACTTGATTATAAATTATTACTATTAAATCTTATATTAACCTAATATTAGATATTAACACTAATATCACTAATATTTAGTATTTAAATTAGTTTGAGTTTAATTCTTTTTATTAATATTTAGAGTGTTTTAAGATTATTTTAATTGTTATTTCTTTAAAACTAAGGTTAAACTCTTAATATCTCTTTATTATATATAGTATTATATATATTTTAATTTATATATACTTAGTTGCTAACAATATAACTACTAGCTAATCTACTATAATCTCAAACTTATATAAATTGTTAAAATAAATAAATAAAAAATATTCTAATATTTTTTTTTATTTTATTTATATTTATTATTATTAGTGAAATTTAATTAATATAAATAAACTTTGATATAGTTATAATCTAATTTTAATTAATAAAATATATTAATAATAGTTTATTTAATATTAAAAGAAATTAAGATTTTATTTTTAAAAATTAGTTTATAGATTAAAATATAATTAACTTTTAATTTCTTAGTTAATTTTAATTTAATTGTTTTTTTTAAAACTAGTTTTTATTTCTAGATTTTAATATTTTTAATATAAATATTTAAATAAAAGAAGTTAGTTTTATAAATATTTAGTTTTAAATTAGTAACTTCTTTTATTAATTTATTAACTAATTTATTTTTTTCGATTTTATAGTATTCTAGAATTTAAACTAATTTAATATTAATATCTTTATTAATTATTTAATTATTAATATTAAATATTTTTATTAGTTATTTTTAATTAAAATTATTATTTAATAATTTTAAATATTATAACTTTACTTAATTATTATTATAAACTATATATTTTTAATTTAATTAAATTAATTAACTAGTTAATTTAATTATTTAAATAATCTCTTTTAACTCTTTATTATATATTAGTTAGTTTAAATTAATATTTTATTTATATATTTAAGTTAACTCTTAATTTAAATTTAAAAGAATTAATTTAATCTTGATTTTAGTTTTAGTTTATAATTATAATTTATTAATATAAAAGATATATTAATGTAAAAGATATATTAATATAAAAGATATATTAATTTAAAATTAATATTAATATTAACTTTTTATAATTCTTAATTTTATCTTTTTTTAAAAAATAGTTAATTTGAATTAAAAATAAACTAGTTATTTAAAGTAGAAATTTAAAAGATTATAACTTTTCTAAATTATTTAGATTAATTAGTAAATATATTAATTATCTAATCTAATTAATTTATATTAGTTTATTAACTAGTTTCGATACTAGCTTTGATCTTTACTTTTAATTAGTTTTTAGAAAGTAAATAAAGTTGAAATTAAGTTTTAACTTCTAATAACCTTTCTAATAACTTTTTTAATAACTTTTCTAATAATTTTATAATTTCTAATAATCTTTTAAATACTCTTTTTAAATTAACTTATAAATTAGATAGTTTTTCAAAAGTTTAAATAATTAGAAAGTATATTAATAATTAATATTAATAAGATATAATAAAAAAACAATTTTTCATTGAAAAAATATAATTCCTTATTAAAAATCATCGGATTAAAATCAAATATAATAAATAACTTTTCTATAGATCGATTAAGTTAAACTACTTAGTTGTATAACTATCTATTACCAAGATATTATTATTACTATTGATTTCACGAATTTTACTTTATACTTTCGAAATTTTTATTTAAAAACTTTAAAAATTATAAAAATATTAAAAAACTATCAAAATAATAAAAATATTAATAAAAAGAGGTTAATACTTAATATAATATACTTCTATAATTCGAACTAGTTTATTTATATCTCTATATCACTTTTATATTACTATTATTATCAATTCTAATAATTCTAGCTACTAAGTTTATTAATTTTATTAAATTAAATTTAAATTATAAATTTAACTAATATTTAATAATATTAATAATATTAGTAATCTAAGAAGTATTTCTTGAGCCTAAAAGAGTTTTTAGAGTATCAATATACTTATTAAAATATTATATTAATATTTATTAATATAAAAGCTTCTTTAATCTCTAATAATAAAATAAACTTAACTTTTTTAACTAAAACGATTTTTTATTAAAAAAATATAATTTCTTATCGAAAATCATTAGATCAAAGTTGAATATAATAAATAACTTTTCTATAAATCAATTAAATTAAATTATTTAACTATATAATTATCTATTATTAAGATATTACTATTATTATTGATTTCATGAATTTATACTTTATATTTTCGAAATTTTCACTGAAAAACCTTAAAAATTATAAAAATATTAAAAAATCATTAAAATAATAAAAATATTAATAAAAAGAGATTAGTACTAAATATAATATACTTCTATAATTCGAACTAGTCTATTTATACCCTTGTACTACTACTATATTACTATTACTATTAATTTCAATGATTTCAAGTATTAAGTTTACTAATTTCGTTTTATTAAAACTTAAATTATTGATTTAATAATAATTAATAATATTAGTAATTCTAATAATATTAGAAAAACTTCTTTAATCTATTAAAGCTTTTATAATATTAATATACTTATTTAAATATTATATTAATATTTATTAATATAGAAGTACTTTTAACTCTAAATAATAATAATAATTAAGATATTATTTTAATTACTTTGTTTTTAATTACTTTTAATATCTTAATAGTTATTAAGTTATTTTCCTTGATTATTAATATTATTAATAATATTATAAATATTACTATATTACTAACCTTATTTATAACTCTTTGATTCAACTTTAATATCAATTTATTTAGCTTTTCTAATATTATAAATTTAGATCTTTTAATTAAACTTATTATAAATATTATAACTAATTCTAATAATATTTTATTTTACTTACTAAAATATATTAACTCTTTTTTAATAGAACAGATTAATAAAAACTTAAAAATTATTACTAACTAATTAATTAACTTAGAATCTATTTAACTATTTATCTTTAAAGTTCTAGATCTTTTAATTAAAGTTAATATTTTAGTTTTTTCTTAGAAATAATAAAGTAAAATACTAGACTTTATCGAAGTATTTAGAAACTATATTATATTAAGAAAAATTAAAAAAGTTACTAATTAATTAGCTTCTTAACTTAACAACTTTAAATATATAATCTAGAAAATAGAAAACTAAACTAAAGTTTTAAAATTATAAAAATAACTTTTAATAATCCTTCTAATAACTCTTTTAATAACTTTAGTATTTTTAATAATCTTAGTATTTAAAATTACTAAAATTATTTAAAATCTAGTTTAAACTTCTTTTATTAATATTATTATATTAAATAATTTAAAGTTAAGTAACTAAATTATTATTATAGTTAATCTTAAAATAACTAAGTTTAAAACTAAGCTTTTAAATCGATTTATTTTAATATAAAATATTATATTATATTATAATATCTTCTTAACTTTAGTTATTTATAATATTATTAATAAGGTTTTTAAGATTAAAAAAGTTAAAAAGCTAGTTATTTCAATTATTACTAAAGTATCTAATAAAAAGAACTTAATATTAATTATAATTTTCTTTTATATAATTAACTTTTTAATTAAAAAGATTAATATTTAGAAAAATCTTTTTAATTTTAAAAGTATTTAAAAGAATAAACCTTAGTTTAAAGTAGTATTATATAAGATCTTTATAACTAATTTTAATATTTTAGAAAGTATAAAACTAGTATTAAAAAAGATTAAAACTTTTAATAATTCTTTAAACTTTAAATTAATTAGAACATTTTTTTAGCTTTTTTTTAAAGTTAATTAAATTATTAAAAAAGTTAATTTAATAATAATCTCTTTTAAAACTATTAAGAAAGTCGAAAAGTATATAAAGAATTAAATTTATATTATTAAAATCTTAATTAAAATTAAAAAACTATTAAATATAATAAAGTTAATTTAATATATTTATTATTAAAATTTTAAATATATAATTTAGTTTTATTATTATTAAACTAAATATAATTTATATTTAGAACTTTATTTAACTTTTTAATATATTTATAATATTTATAATATTTATAAGAAACTTTATTTATATTTAATTTTAAAATATACTAATTACTTTTAATCTTATATTAGTAACTCAAAATTATATAAAATATATAAAGTAATAAAGAGAGTTACTTTTAATTTATAAATAGTTAAAATATTTAAATATTATAAATAAATCTTAATAAAAGTTTATTAGAAATTAAATTAGTTTTTAAACTAGCTATTAAATTAAAAATTAATTTATTAATAATTTAAAAACTTTAGATTATAACTAAGAACTAAAACTAATTAAATAGTTAATTTATAATTTATATTAGTTTTAATTAACTTCTAATATTATATTAAAACTTTAAATTTTAAACTTTAATATATATTTTAAAAGTTTTAATTACTAATATTATATTAATATTTAATAACTTAGATTTAGACTTATTAATAATATAGTTAAACTTAGATATTAATATATTCGAAATAGTCAATATTTATAATAAGACTAGTTAAATTAAAAGAGATTTAAAGAAAATAATTAAAAGAAGTTTATTTTTAAAAGCTATTATAATTAATTCGTTTATTTTAAATGATTTTAATATTTATTATCTTTAGTAAAACTTAAAGTTACTTAATATTTAAAAAGGGATTTAATTAATTAATTAGATTAAGAATAATAATCTAAAGTTACTTAATAATCTAAAAACTAAAATCTTCTTTTATAGAACTAACTTTTTAATTTTAGATTTTACTTTTATTACTTTAAAAGTAATAAAATATATTAATAACTAGTAAATATTAGATAATTTAGATTTAGACTATTTATTAATCTTTTTCACAATTAAAAATTTAAGTTTAAACTAAAACTATTTAAATTCTTTTTAGCTTTTTAATATTAAAAAGATTAATTAGAATCTATTTAAAGTTAGTTTAGTTGATTTAATTAATAAAAGTTTAATTCTTAATTATTAACTTTTAGAACTAGTTAGAACTAAGTTAACTTTTAAAATATTAATAATTAATTTTTTAGAAACTATTAATTTTAAACTAATATAACTAATTAGATTAATATCGAATATAACGATTTCGAAAATCAAGTTAAAACTATAAACTAAGCTTTAATAAACCTTTAAACTTAAAATCTTTTGAAAAATAATATTAAAAGTTTAAAAAGATAAAAGTTAAAATTAAAGTTAAAACTACTTTTTAATTTAGAACTAGTACTTTTCAGTTATTAAATATACTAAACAAAGTTATTAGAATACTTTTTTAAAAACTAAAGACTTGAAAGTTATTTTCAAAACTTTTAGTTATATTAAAAGCTACTAAAACTAAATACTACTTTTAATTTCTAATTAATCAACTTTCAAAGAAAAAACAAATATTTTAAAATCTACTTTATTCTTTTAATCTCTAATATTAATTAATCTTTTCTAAAATATTTATAAAGTCGATTCTTAATTAGAATTAATAGTTAGTAAATTAGAAAAAGTTTATTTAATTAAAGTTAAAAGAAAAACTTTGAAACTTAATAAAATAAACTAAGAAATTATTAATAAAGCTTATTTAGTTATTCCTAATTTATTTTATAAAATATATAATTTACTTCTTAATTTTAACTACTACTTAACTTATTAGTAATAAATAATTAATATAATATTTAAAAAGTTAAAAAAGCTTGATTATTTAATCTTAAAAGTTTATAAGATTATTTTATTATTTAACTACTTTAAAAAGATCAGTAAAAGGATATTAATAAAAAGATTAAGTTATTTAACTAAAATTATAAATCTTTTATATAGCTTTTAAATTAGAAGTTGATTTAAAAAGTTTATAATTAATACTAGATTATTATTAATAATTAAAATTAAATAAGATTATATAACTAAATTTAAAATATTAGTTTTATTCTTTAATATTAAAAAGACTTTTAATTATATATCTAAAAACTAACTATTAACAATTTTAAAAAAGTTTAAATTACTTTTTAATTTAATAAACTAAATTAACTACTTTTTAAAAGTTTAATAGTTTTAACTAACTTTTAATAACTAAATTAAACTCTTTTAACTTATTAATACTAGTATTTTTTAAAGTAGTTTAATTAATTCGATTTTATTCTTAATTTATATTTAAGATCTTTTTCTAACTATTAGTTACTTAATCTAATTTTATATAAACAATATTATATTAATTGTTAGTTTAACTAGTTTTAAAAAGAATTATTAAACTTAAAAAAAAAAGGTTAAAAAGTTATATTTCTTTAGAATAACTAATAATATTAATTTTGATTTTAAGAAAACTAAACTAATCTATTTCTTTTCTAATAACTTAGTAAACTACTTAATTAAACTATTAAATTAATAAGTTATATACTCTTCTAAATTAGTAAGATAATTAGGAATTTAGTTTAATAATATTTTTAAATTCAAAAGTTATATTAGAATTTAAATTAATTAAGTTAAAATAATATTATTTCGAGCTAGTTAACTAACTAGTATTTAAACTAGCTTATTTCTCTTTATTATATATTAGTTATATATTATATATATTACTAATATCTTAAACTATAAATCTCTAATTTAATATAAAGAATAAATTAATTTTAAAGTCTAATTTCAACTACTTTAAAATCTAGCTTTTTATAAAATTCTAAAGATTTTTAAAACTAGTTTAAAACTAGTTATAAATATTAAAGTTATACTAATACTTTTAGAAATCCAACTTACTAATACTAATTATTAATATACTTTCTAGTTATTTAAACTTTTAAAAAACTACTTAATTTATAAACTAATTTGAGAAGAATATTTAAAAGGTTACTAGAAGTTATAAAGTTATTAAAAGAGTTATTAAAAGAGTTATTAAAAGTTAAAACTTAGTTCTAACTCTATTTACCTTCTAAGAACTAGTTAGAAGTAGAGATCAAAGTTAATATTAAAGTTAACTATTAAGCTAATATAAATTAACTAGATTAAATAATCAATATACTTATTAATTAATTTAAATAAATTAAAAAAACTATAACTCTTTAAATTCTTACTTTAAATAACTAATTTATTTTTAATCTAAATTAGTTACTTTTCGAAGAAAAATAAAACTAATAATTATAAAGAGTTAATATTAATACTAGTATTTAATTAATATATCTTTTATATTAATAGATTATAATTATAAAGCGGAATTAGAATAAAGATTAAATTAGCTCTTTTAGACTTAAACCTAGAACTAATTTAAATATATAAATAGAATATCAGTTTAAATTAACTAATATATAATAAAGAGTTAAAAGAGGTTATTTAAATAATCGAATTAATTAATTAACTAGTTTAGTTAAACTAAGAATATATAGTTTATAATAATAATTAAACTAAATTACTATAATTAAAATTACTAAGTGATAACTTAAATTAAAAATAATTAATAAGAGTATTTAATATTAATTACTAAATAGTTAATAAAAGTATTAGTATTAAACTAGTTTAGATCTCAAAGTACTATAAAGTTGAAAAGAATAAATTAGTTAATAAATTAGTAAAAGAAGTTATTAGTTTAAAACTAGATATTTATATAAATAGCTTTATTTATTTAAATATCTAGATTAAAGTTATTAAGATCTAAAAATAGAAATTAACTTTAAAAAAAGTAATTAAATTAAAACTAGTTAAAGAAACTAAAGTTAATTATATTTTAATTTATAAATTAACTCTTTAAAATAAAATCTCAATCTCTCTTAATATTAAGTAGATTATTACTAATATATTTTACTAGTTTAAATTAAATTATAACTATATCAAAGTTTATTTATATTGACTAGATCTAGTAAATAATAATAAATATAAATATAATAAAAAGGAGATATTAGAATATTTTCTTTTTAGTTATTAACTATTTACTAATATTTATTAAAAGCTAAAAGATAAATTTAATATATATTATCTTAGTTTATCTTTATTATTTAATATTAAACTTAGAATCAAAGTTAGTCTAGAATTTATCTAAGAAACTAGTATTTATATATAAAGATATTATTTAATCTAGTTAGCTAACTTTTAATAAATTAAACTTATTTATAAATTATTATTATTAAGTCTCAGACTAGTCTAATATTAGATATTAATACTAATATTACTAATATTTAGTATTTAGATTAGTTTAAGTTTAATTCTTTTCATTAATATTTAAAGTAATTTAAAGTGTTTTTAATTTATTTTAACTATTATTTTCTTATAATCAAAGCTAGACCTTTAATATCTCTTTGTTATATATAATATTATATATATTTAGATTTATATATACTTAGTTGCTAATAGTATATTTACTAGTCAACTTACTATAATTTTAAACTTATATAGGTTATTAAAATAAATATAAAAAAAAAAACCTCTAATAATAATAATAATTAGAATATTACTTTAATTACCTTCTTTTTAATTATCTCTAATACTTTTATAATTATTAAATTATTATCTTTAATTATTAATACTATTAATAATACTATAAATATTATTATATTACTAACTTTATTTATAACTTTTCGATTTAATTCTAATATTAATTTATCTAACTTTTTTGATATTATAAATTTAAATCTTTTAATTAGACTTATTATAAATATTATAAATAGTCTTAATAGTATCTTACTCTACTTTCTTAAATATATTAACTTATTCTTAGTAGAATAGATTAATAAAAATTTGAAAATCATTATTAATTAATTAGTTAACTTAGAACTTATTTAATTACTTATCTTTGAAACTCTAGATCTTTTAATTAAAATTAACTTTTTAACTTCTTTTTAAAAATAATAAAATAAAATACTAGATCTTATTAAAGTGTTTAGAGACTATATTAGATTAAGAAAAGTTAAAAAAGTTACTAATTAATTAACTTCTTAATTCAATAATCTTAAATATATAATTTAGAAAGTAGAAATCTAAACTAAAGTTTTAAAACTATAAAAATAATCTTTAATAACTCTTCTAATAACTCTTTTAATAACTTTAATACTTTTAATAACTTTAATATCTAAAATCATTAAAATTATTTAAAATCTAGTTTAAATTTCTTTCACTAATATAACTATATTAAGTAACTCAAAGTTAAGTAATTAAACTATAATTTAGATTAAATCTAAAATAACTAAGTTTAAAACTAAGCTTTTAAATCAATTTATCTTAATATATAATATTATATTATATTATAATATTTTTTTTTTATTTATTTTAACAACTTATATAAGTTTAAGATTATAATAGATTAGTTAATAATTATATTATTAGTAGCTAAGTATATATAAGTCTAAATATATATAATATTATATATAATAAAGAGATATTAAAGATCTAGCTTTAATTTTAAGAAAATAATAATAAAAATAACTTTTAAATACTTTGAATATTAGTAAAAAGAATTAAACTTAAATTAGTTTAAATACTGAATATTAGTAATATTAATATTAATATTCAATATTAGGTTAGTATTAGGCTTAATAATAATAATTTATAAGGATTTCTAATTTATTAAATATTAGCTAACTAAGTTAGATAATACTTTTATATATAAATACTAGTTTCTTAAATAAATTCTAAACTAGCTTTAATTCTAAGTTTAATATTAAATAATAGAAATAAACTAAGATAGTATATATTAAATTTATCTTTTAACTTTATATAAATATTAATAAGTAGTTAGTAACTAAAAAGAAAATATTCTAATATCTTCTTTTTACTATATTTATATTTATTATTATTAGCTAAGTCTAGTTAATATAAGTAAGTTTTAATATAATTATAATCTAGTTTTAGTTAGTAAAATATATTAATAATAATTTACTTAATATTAAAAGGAATCGAGATTTTATTTTAAAAAGCTAATTTATAAATTAAAATATAATTAGCTTTAAGTTCTTTAATTAATCTCAATTTAATTATTTTAATTATTTTTTCTAAAGCTAGTTTCTACTTTTAAACTTTAATAACTTTAATTTAAATATTTAAATAGGTAAAGTTAATCTTATAAATATCTAGTTCTAAACTAGTAACTTCTTTTACTAATTTATTAACTAGTTTATTCTTTTCGACTTTATAATATTCTAGAACCTAAATTAATTTAATATTAATACTTTTATTAATTATTTGATTATTAACTTCAAATACTCTTATTTATTATTATTAATTAAAGTTATTATTTAATTATTTGATTATTAACTTTAAATACTCTTATTTATTATTATTAATTAAAGTTATTATTTAATAATTTTAAATATTATAACTCTATTTAATTATTATTATAAACTATATATTCTTAATTAAACTAGATTAACTAGCTAGCTAATTCGATTATTTAAATAACTTCTTTAACTTATTATTATATATTAGTTAATTTAGATTAATATTCTATTTATATACTTAGATTAACTCTTAGTTTAAGTTTAAAAGTATTAATTTAACTTTTATTCTAGTTCTATTTTATAATTATAATTTGTTAATATAAAAGATATATTAATTAGATATTAATATTAATACTAACTCTTTATAATTATTAATCTTTTCTTTCTTTGAAAAGCAGTTAATTTAGATTGAAAATAAGCTAATTATTTAAAGTAAAAATTTAAAAAGTTATATCTTTTCTAAACTATTTAAGTTGATTAGTAAGTATATTAATTATTTAATTTAATTGATTTATATTAGCTTAGTAGTTAACTTCGATACTAGTTTCGATCTTTATTTCTAGCTTGTCTTTAGAAGGTAAATAAAGTTAAAATTAAGTTTTAACTTCTAATAACTTTTTTAATAATCTTATAACTTTTAATAATCTTTCTAGTAACTTTATAACTTTTAATAATCTTTTAAATACCTTTTTTAAAATAATTTATAAATTAAATAGTTTTTCAAGAGTTTAAATAATCTAAAGGTATATTAATAATTAATACTAATAAGATAAATATTAAAAAGTATTAGTATAACTTTAGTATTTATAACTAACTTTAAATTAGTTTTAAAAACTTTTAAGATTTTATAAAGAGTTAAGTTTTAAAATAGTTAAAGTTGAACTTTAAAATTAGTTTATTCTTTATATTAAATTAAGAATTTATAGTCTAAGATATTAATAATATAAATAATATATAACTAATATATAATAAAAAGAGATAAACTAGTTTAAATACTAGTTAGTTAATTAACTTGAAATAATATTATTTTAATTTAATTAACTTGAATTCTAATATAACTTTTAAATTTAAAAGTATTATCAAATTAAATTTCTAATTACCTTATTAGTTTAAAGAGATATATAACTTATTAATTTAGTAATTTAATTAAATAAACTTTTGAGTTACTAGAAAAAAAGTAAATTAATTTAGTTTTCTTGAAATCAAAATTAATATTATTTATTTTTTTAAAGGAATATAGTTTATTAACTTCTTTTTTTAAAATTTAATAATTCTTTTTAAAATTAGTTAAATTAGTTATTAATATAATATCGTTTATATAAAACTAAACTAAATAGTTAATAATCGAAAAGAGATCTTGAATATAAATTAAAAATAAAATTAAACTAATTAAGTTACTTTAAAAGATATTAATATTAATAAACTAGAAGAATTTAATTTAGTTATTAAAAACTAGTCAAAGTTACTAAGCTTTTAAAAAGTAGTTAATTTAATTAATTAAATTAAATAGTAGTTTAAATTCTTTTAAAATTATTAATAATTAGTTTTTTAATATATAATTAAAGACCTTTTTAATATTAAGAAATAAAACTAATATTTTAAATTTAATTATATAATCTTATTTAATTTTAGTTACTAATATTAGTTTAATATCAATTATAGACTTTTTAAATTAACTTTTAATTTAAGAGCTATATAGTAAATTAATAGTTTTAACTAAATAATCTAATTTCTTTATTAATATCCTTTTATTAATCTTTTTAAAATAGTTAAATAGTAAGATAACTTTATAAGTTTTTAAAATTAAATAATCAAGTTTTTTTAACTTTTTAAATATTATATTAATTATTTACTACTAATAAATAAAATAGTAATTAAAATTAAAAAGAAGATTATAAACTTTATAAAATAAATTAAAAATAATTAAATAAATTTTATTAATAATTTCCTAGTTAATTCTATTAAACTTAAAGGTTTTCCTTTTAACTTTAATTAAATAAGTTTTTTTAAATTTATTAATTACTAGTTTTAGTTAAAGATTAACTTTATAAATATTTTAGAAAAGACTAATTAATATTAAGAGTTAAAAGAATAAAGTTAATTTTAAAATATTTACTTTTTCTTCGAAAATTAATTAGTTAGAAATTAAAGATAATATCTAATTTTAATAACTTTTTATATAACTAAATATTTTAAAAGTAGTTTTTAAATCTTTAGTTTCTAAGAAAGTATTCTAATAACTCTATTTAATATATTTAATAACTAAAAAGTATTAGTTTTAAATTAAAGAATAGTTTTCTTAATTTCTTTAAACTTTTAATATTACTTTTTAAAGAATTTTAAATTTAAAAGTTTATTAAAGTTTAGTTTATAATCTTAGTTTGATTTTTAGAATTATTATATTTAATATTAATTTAATTAATTATATTAGTTTAAAGTTAATAATTTTTAAAAAGTTAATTATTAATATTTTAAAAGTTAATCTAGTTCTAATTAGCTTAGAAAGTTATTAGTTAAAAATTAAACTTTTATTAATTAGATCTATTAAATTAATTTTAAATAGATTCTAATTAGCCTTTTTAATATTAAAAAGCTAAAGAGAATTTAAATAGTTTTAATTTAAACTTAGATTTTTAATTGTAAAAAAGATTAGTAAATAATTTAAACTTAAATTATTTAGTATTTACTAATTATAAATATATTTTACTATCTTTAAAGTAATAAAAGTAAAATTTAAAATTGAAAAGTTAATTTTATAAAAGAAGATTTTAATTTTTAGATTATTAAGTAACTTTAAATTATTATCTTTAATCTAATTAACTAATTAAACTCTTTTTTAAATATTAAATAACTCTAAATTCTACTAAAAGTAATATATATTAAAGTCCTTTAAAATAAATAAATTAGTTATAATAGTTTTTAAAAATAAACTTTTTTTAATTATTTTCTTTAAATTATCTTTTATTTAATTAGTCTTATTATAAATATTAACTATTTTAAATATATTAATCTCCAAATTTAGTTTTATTATTAATAAGTCTAAATCTAAATTATTAAGTATTAATATAATACTAATAGTTAAAACTTTTAAAATATATATTAAAGTTTAAAACTTAAAGTTTTAATATAATACTAAGAGTTAATTAAAGTTAATATAAATTATAAATTAACTATTTAACTAGTTTTAATTCTTAATTATAATTTAGAGTTCTTAAACTATTAATAAATCGATTTTTAACTTAATAATTAATTTAAGAGTTAATTTAGTTTTTAGTAAACTTTTATTAAGATTTATTTATAATATCTAAATATCTTAATTATTTATAAATTAAAACTAACTTTTTTAATTACTTTATATACTTTATATAATTTTAAGTTACTAATATATAATTAGAAGTAATTAATATACTTTAAAACTAAATATAAATAAAGTTTTTTATAAATATTATAAATATTATAAATATATTAAAAGGTTAAATAAAGTTTCGAATATAAACTATATTTAATCTAGTATTAATAGAACTAAGTTATATATTTAAAACCTTAGTAGCAAGTATATTAAATCGACTTTATAATATTTAATAACTTTTTAATTTTAATTGAAATTCTAATAATATAAACTTAGTTCTTTATATATCTTTTAACTTCCTTAATAATCTTAAAAGAGATTATTACTAATCTAACTTTTTTAATAACTTAGTTAACTTTAAAAGAAAGTTAATAAAAGGTTCTAATTAGTTTAAAGTTTAAAAAGTTATTAAAAGTTTTAATCTTTTTTAATATTAATTTTATATTTTTTAAAATATTAAAGTTAATTATAAAGATTTTATATAATATTACTTTAAACTAAAGTTTATTCTTTTAAATACTTTTAAAATTAAAAAGATTTTTTTAAATATTAATCTTCTTAATTAAAAAGTTAATTATATAAAAAAGAGTTATAATTAATACTAAGTTCTTTTTATTAAATATATTAATAATAATCGAAATAACTAGTTTTTTAATTTTTTTAACTTTAAAAACTTTATTAATAGTATTATAAATAATTAAAGTTAAAAAGATATTATAATATAATATAATATTATATATTAAAATAAGTTGATTTAAAAGTTTAGTTTTAAGTTTAACTACTTTAGGTTTAGCTTAAACTATAATCTAGTTACTTGACTTTAGATTATCTAATATAATAATATTAATGAAAGAAGTTTAGACTAAATTTTAAAAGATTTTAATAATTTTAAATATTAAAGTTATTAAAAGTATTAGAGTTATTAAAAGAGTTATTAAAAAGATTATTAAAGATTATTTTTATAGTTTCAAGGTTTTAATTTATATTTTCACTTTTTAGATTATATATTCAAGGTTATTAAGTTGAAAAGCTAATTAGTTAATAACTTTTTTAACTTTTTCTAATTTAGTATAGTTTTTAAACACTTCGATTAAATTTAATATTTTACTTTATTATTTTTAAGAAGAAGCTAAAGAGCTAATTTTAATTAAAAGGTCTAAAGCTTTAAATATAAGTAATTAAATAGATTCTAAGTTTATTAATTAATTAATAGTAATTTTCAGATTTTTATTAATCTATTTAATTAAGAAGAAGTTAATATATTTAAAGAAATAAAGTAGAATATTATTAAAGTTAATTGTAATATTTATTATAAGTTTAATAAAAAGGTCTAAATTTATAATATTAGAAAAGTTAAATAAATTGATATTAGAATTAAATCGAAGAGTTATAAATAAGATTAATAATATAGTAATATTTATAATATTATTAATAATATTAATAACTAGAGGTAATAACTTGATAACTATTAAAGTACTAGAAATAATTAAGAAGAAGATAATTAAAGTAATATTTTAATTATTATTATTTTTTTTTTTATTTATTTTAATAACTTATATAAGTCTAAGATTATAATAAATTAACTAATAGTTATATTACTAATAGCTAAGTATATATAAGTTTAAATATATATAATATTATATATACTAAAAAGATATTAAAAGTTTAACTCTAATTTTAAAGAAATAATAGTTAAAATAATCTTAAAACACTTTAAATATTAGTGAAAAGAATTAAGTTTAAACTAATTTAAATATTAAATATTAATGATATTAATATTAATATTTAGTATTAGACTAGTTTAAGACTTAATAATAACAATTTATAAATAAGTTTAATTTATTAAAAGTTAATTAACTAAGTTAGATAATACTTTTATATATAAATACTAGTTTCTTAAATAAAATTCAAACTAACTTCGATTTCAAGTTTAGTATCAAGTAATAAAGATAAGTTAAAATAGTATATATTAAATTTATCTTTTAGCTTTAAATAGGCGCTAACTAATAATTAGTAACTAAGTAAAAGATATTCTAATATCTTCTTTTTATTATATTTATATTTATTATTATTAGTT
>JANGZZ010000303.1:0-28556 GCA_026225955.1 Clarireedia paspali | reverse complement strand
AATACTTTAATAAAATCTAATATTTTATTTTATTATTTTTAAAAAGAAGTTAAAAAACTAGTTTTTATTAAAAGATTTAAAGTTTTAAAAATAAATAATTAAATAGATTCTAAGTTAATTAATTAATTAATAATAATTTTCAAGTTTTTATTAATTTATTTTATTAAAAATAAATTAATATATTTTAATAAATAAAGTAGAATATTATTAAAACTAGTTATAATATTTATAGTAAATTTAATAAAAGAGTTTAAATTTATAATATTAAAAAGATTAAATAAATTAATATTAAAGTTAAATCAAAGTATTATAAATAAAGTTAATAATATAATAATATTTATAATATTATTAATAATATTAATAACTAAAGAAAATAACTTAATAATAATTAATATATTAGAAATAATTAAAAAGAAGATAATTAAAATAATATCCTAATTATTATTATTATTATTAAAAGTTAAAAAGACTTTTATATTAATAAGTATTAATATTATATTTAAATAAATATATTAATATTATAAAGGTTTTAGTAAACTAAAAAAACTTTTTTAGTATTATTAGAATTACTAATATTATTAATTATTACTAAATTAATAATTTGAGTTTTAATAAAATAAAATTAATAAACTTAGTATTTAGAATTATTAGAATTAATAATAACAATAATATAATAATAGTATAAAAATATAAATAAACTAGTTTAGATTATAAAAGTATATTATATTTAATACTAATTTCTTTTTATTAATATTTTTATTATTTTAATAATTTTTTAATATTTTTATAGTTTTTAAAGTTTTTAAATAAAAATTTCGAAAATATAAAGTAAAAATCTATAAAATTAATAATAATAATAATATTTTAATAATAGATAATTATATAATTAAATAGTTTAATTTAATTGATTTATAGAAAAGTTATTTATTATATTCGATTTTAATCTAATAATTTTTAATAAGAAATTATATTTTTTTAATAAAAAATCGTTTTATTATTAATTATTATTATTATTTTAAAATATTAAAAAGAAAATAACTTTTTAATTTTAAATCTTATTTTTATTATTTTAAAAGTAATAAAGTATATTAATAATTAATAAATATTAAATAATTTAAATTTAAATTATTTATTAATCTTTTTTATAATTAAAAATCTAAGTTTAAATCAAAGTTATTTAAATTCTTTTCAACTTTTTAATATTAAGAAAGTTAATTAAAATCTATTTAAAGTTAATCTAATCGATTTAATTAATAAAAGTCTAGTTTTTAATTAATAATTTTTAAAACTAATTAAAATTAGATTAACTTTTAAAATATTAATAATTAAATTTTTAAAAGTTATTAACTTTAAATTAATAAAATTAATTAAACTAATATTAAATATAATAATTTCAAGAATCAAGTTAAAGTTATAAATTAAACTTTAATAAACTTTTAAATTTAAAATTCTTTGAAAATTAATATTAAAAGTTTAAAGAAATTAAAATTAAGAAACTTATTCTTTAATTTAGAATTAATACTTTTTAGTTATTAAATATATTAAATAAAGTTATTAAAATATCTTTTTAAAAATTAAAAATTTAAAAGTTATTTTTAAAGTATTTAATTATATTAAAAGTTATTAAAGTTAAATATTATCTTTGATTTCCAATTAATTAACTTTTAAAAATAAAGTAAATATTTTAAAGTCTACTTTGTTTTTTTAACTTCTAATATTAATTAGTCTTTTCTAGAATATTTATAAAGTTGACTTTTAATTAGAATTAGTAATTAATAAGCTTGAAAAAACTTATTTAACTAAAATTAAAAAGAAAATCTTTAGATTTAATAGAATTAACTAAGAAATTATTAATAAAATTTATTTAATTATTCTTAATTTATTTTATAAAGTTTATAACTTTCTTTTTAATTTTAATTACTATTTGATTTATTAGTAATAAATAATTAATATAATATTTAAAAAACTAAAAAAGTTTAATTATTTAATTTTAAAAGTTTATAAAGTTATCTTATTATTTAATTATTTAAAAAAAGTTAATAAGAAGATATTAACTAAAAAACTAAATTATTATTATTTTTTTTTTATTTTAACAATTTATATAAGTTTGAAATTATAATAAATTAGTTAATAATTATATTACTAATAGTTAAATATATATAAGTTTAAATATATATAATATTATATATAATAAAGAGATATTAAAAGTCTAGCTTTAATTTTAAAAAAATAATAATTAAAATAATCTTAAAATATTTTAAATATTAATAAAAAGAATTAAATTTAAATTAATTTAAATAGTAAATATTAATAATATTAGTATTATTATCTAATATTAAGTTAGTTTGAGATTTAATAATAATAATTTATAAATAAATTCAATTTATTAAAAGTCAACTAATTAGATTAAATAATATCTTTATATATAAATATTAATTTCTTAGATAAATTCTAAATTAGCTTTAATTCTAGATTTTATATTAAGTAATAAAGGTAAATTAAGATAATATATATTAAATTTATCTTTTAACTTTAAATAGATATTAATAAATAATTAATAACTAAGTAGAAGATATTTTAATATCTTCTTTTTATTATATTTATATTTATTATTAGTAGTTAAATTTAATTAATTTAAATAAACTTTTATATAATTATAATTAAGTTTTAATTAGTAAAATATATTAATAATAATTTACTTAATATTAAAAAGTATAATAATTTTACTTTAAGAAATTAATTTATAAATTAAAATATAATTAACTTTTTATTCTTTAGTTAATCTTAATTTAATTATTTTTTTTAAAGTTAATTTCTATTTCTAGATCTTAATAACTTTAATCTAAATATTTAAATAAATAAAACTAATTTTATAAATATCTAATTTTAAACTAATATTTTCTTTTACTAGTTTATCAATTAATTTATTCTCTTCAACTTTATAATACTTTAAGATTTAAATTAATTTAATACTAATACCTTTTTTAACTATTTAATAATTAATATTAAATACTTGTATTAACTATCTTTAATTAAAGTTATTATTTAGTAATTTTAATTATAATAACTTAATTTAATTATTATTATAAATAGTATATTCTTAATTAAATTAAGTTAGTTAACTAGTTAATTTGATTATCTAAATAACTTTTTTTAACTCTTTATTATATATTAGTTAATTTAAATTAATATTCTATTTATATATTTAGATTAGCTTTTAATTTAAATTTAAAAATATTAATTTAATCTTTATTTTAATTCTATTTTATAATTATAATCTATTAGTATAAAAGGTATATTAATTAGATATTAATATTAATATTAATTTTTTATAATTATTAATTTTATTCTTTTTTAAAAAGTAACTAATTTAAATTAAAAATAAACTAATAATCTAAAGTAGAAATTTAAAAGATTATAACTTTTTTAGATTATTTAGATTAATTAATAAATATATTAATTATTTAATTTAATTGATTTATATTAGCTTAATAACTAGTTTCAGTATTAACTTTAATCTCTACTTTTAATTAATCTTTAAAAAGTAAATAAAACTAAAACTAGATTTTAATTCTTAATAACTCTTTTAATAACTTTTTTAATAACTTTATAACTTCTAATAATCTTTTTAAAATAGTTTATAAATTAAGTAATTTTTCAAGAGTTTAAATAATTAAAAGATATATCAATAATTAATACTAATAAGATAAATATTAAGAGATATTAATATAATTTTAATATTTATAACTAGTTTTAAATTAGTTTTAAAAACTTTTAAGATTTTATAAAAAGTTAAATTCTAAAATAATTAAAATTAAATTTTAAAATTAGTTTATTCTTTATATTAAATTAAGAACTTATAATTTAAAATACTAATAATATAAATAATATATAACTAATATATAATAAAAGAGAATAAACTAGTTTAAATATTAGTTAATTAGTTAACTTGAAATAATATTATTTTAATTTAATTAACTTAAATTCTAATATAACTTTTAAATTTAAAAGTATTATCAAACTAAATTCTTAGTTACTTTATTAATTTAAAAAAATATATAACTTATTAATTTAATAATTTAACTAAATAACTTATTAAATTATTAAAAAAAAAGTAGATTAACTTAATTTTCTTAAAGTTAAAATTGATATTATTTATTATTTCAAAAAAGTATAATTTATTAACTTTTCTTTCTAGAATTTAATAATTCTTTTTAAAACTAATTAAACTAACTACTAATATAATATTATTTATATAAAATTAAATTAAATAGTTAATAATTAGAAAAAGATCTTAAATATAAATTAAAAATAAAATTAAATTAATCAAATTATTTTAAAGGATATTAGTATTAATAAATTAGAAAAGTTTAATTTAATTATTAAAAGTTAATTAAAGTTATTAAGTTTTTAGAAAGTAACTAACTTAGTTTATTAAATTAAAAAGTAATTTAAACTCTTTTAAAATTATTAGTAACTAGTTTTTAGATATATAATTGAAAGCTCTTTTAATATCAAAAAATAAAATTAATATTTTAAACTTAATTATATAATTTTATTTGATTTTAATTACTAATAATAACTTAATATTAATTATAGATTTTTTAAATTAATTTCTAATTTAAAAGTTATATAATAAATTAATAGTTTTAATTAAATAATTTAATCTTTTTACTAATATCTTTTTACTAACCTTTTTAAAGTAGTTAAATAATAAGATAACTTTATAAATTTTTAAAATTAAATAATTAAGTTTTTTTAACTTTTTAAATATTATACTAGTTACTTATTACTAATAAATTAAATAATAATTAAAATTAAAAAGAAAACTATAAACTTTATAAAATAAATTAGAAATAACTAAATAAACTTTATTAATAATTTTTTAATTAATTTTATTAAGTTTTAAAGTTTTTCTTTTAATTTTAATTAAATAAGTTTTTTCAAGTTTATTAATTATTAGTTTTAATTAAAAGTTAATTTTATAAATATCTTAAAAAAGACTAGTTAATATTAGAAGTTAAAAGAATAAAATTAACTTTAAAATATTTATTTTTCTTTTAAAAATTGATTAGTTAGAAATTAAAAGTAATATCTAATTTTAATAACTTTTAATATAATTAAATACTTTGAAAATAATTTTCAAGTTTTTAGTTTTTAAAAAAATATTCTAATAACTTTATTTAATATATTTAATAACTAAAAAATACTAGTTCTAAATTAAAAAGTAGTTTTAATTTTAATTATTTTCTCTTTAAACTTTTAATATTGATTTCTAAAGAGTTTTAAATTTAAAGATTTATTAGAGTTTAGTTTATAATTTCAATTTAATTTTTAAAATTATTATATTTAATATTAACTTAATTAATTATATTAACTTAGAATTAATAACTTTTAAAAACTTAATTATCAATATTTTAAAAATTAATTTAATTCTAATTAGTTTTAAAGATTATTAATTAAAAACTAAACTTTTTTTAATTAAATTGATTAAATTAACTTTAAATAAATCTTAATTAGCTTTCTTAATATTAAAAAGTTAAAAAAAATTTAAATAACTTTAATTTAAACTTAGATTTTTAATTATAAAAAAGATTAATAAATAATTTAAATTTAAGTTATTTAGTATTTATTAGTTATTAATATACTTTATTATTTTTAAAATAATAAAAGTTAAATTTAAAACTAAAGAGTTAATTTTATAAAAGAAGATTTTAACTTTTAAATTATTAAATAACTTTAAATTATTATCTTTAATCTAATTAATTAATTAGACTTTTTTTTAAATATTAAATAATTTAGAGTTCTATTAAAAATAATATATATTAAAATTATTTAAAATAAATAAATTAGTTATAATATTCTTTAAAAAAAACTTCTTTTAATTATTTTCTTTAAATTACTTTTAATTTAATTAGTTTTATTATAAATATTAACTATTTTAAATATATTAATTCTAAAGTTTAATTATATTATTAATAAATCTAAATCTAAATTATTAAATATTAATATAATATTAATAATAAGAACTTTTAAAATATATATTAAAGTTTAAAGTTTGAAATTCTAATATAATATTAGAAGTTAATTAAAACTAATATAAATTATAAATTAACTATTTAATTAATTTTAGTTTTTAATTATAATCTAGAGTTTCTAGATTATTAATAAGTTGATTTTTAATTTAATAGTTAATTTAAAAGTTAATTTAATTTCTAATAAACTTTTATTAAAATTTATTTATAATATTTAGATATTTTAATTATTTATAAATTAAAATTAACCTTTTTAATAACTTTATATATTTTATATAATTTTAAGTTATTAATATAAGATTAAGAATAATTAATATACTTTAAAACTAAATATAAATAAAACTTTTTATAAATATTATAAATATTATAAATATATTAAAAAGTTAAATAAAGTTTTAAATATAAATTATATTTAATTTAATAATAATAAAATTAAGTTATATACTCGAAATCTTAATATTAAGAATATTAAATTAACTTTATTATATTTAATAACTTTTTAGTTTTAATTAAGATTCTAATAATATAAATTTAATTCCTTATATATCTTTTAATTTCTTTAATAGTTTTAAAAGAAACTATTATTAATTTAACTCTTTTAATAATTTAGTTAATTTTAGAAGATAATTAATAAAGAGTTTTAATTAATTTAAAGTTTAAAGAGTTATTAAAAGTTTTAATCTCTTTTAATATTAATTCTATATTTTTTAAAATATTAAAGTTAATTATAAAGATTTTATATAATATTACTTTAAACTAAAGTTTATTCTTTTAAATACTTTTAAAATTAAAAAGGTTTTTTTAAATATTAATCTTCTTAATTAAAAAGTTAGTTATATAAAAAGAAGTTATAATTAATATTAGATTCTTTTTATTAGATATATTAATAATAATTAAAATAACTAGCTTTTTAATTCTTTTAGCTTTAAAAGCTTTATTAATAATATTATAAATAATTAAAGTTAAGAAAGTATTATAATATAATATAATATTATATATTAAAATAAATTAGTTTAAAATTTTAATTTTAATTTTAACTATTTTAAATTTAATCTAAATAGTAATCTAATTACTTGATTTTAAATTATTTAATATAATAATATTAATAAAAGAAGTTTAAATTAGATTTTAAATAATTTTAATAATTTTAAATACTAGAGTTACTAGAAATATTAAAATTATTAAAAGAGTTATTAAAAGAGTTATTAAGAGTTATTTTTATAATTTCAAAACTTTAGTTTAGTTTTCTATTTTTCAAGTTATATATTTAAAGTTATTAAATTGAGAAACTAATTAGTTAATAACTTTTTTAACTTTTTTTAATATAATATAATCTTTAAATACTTTGATAAAATTTAATATTTTATCTTATTATTTCTAAAAAGAAATTAAAGTATTAACTTTAATTAAAAGATTTAGAACTTTAAAAATAAGTAACTAAATAGATTCTAAATTAATTAATTAGTTAATAATAATTTTCAAATTTTTATTAATTTATTCTATTAAGAAAAGATTAATATATTTTAATAAATAAAGTAAAATATTATTAAAACTAGTTATAATATTTATAATAAGTTTAATAAAGAGGTTTAAATTTATAATATTAGAAAAGTTAAATAAATCAATATTAAGATTAAATTAAAAAGTAGTAAATAAAGTTAATAATATAATAATATTTATAATATTATTAATAATATTAATAATTAAAAAAGATAATTTAATAATAATTAATATATTAAAAATAATTAAAAAAAAGATAATTAAAATAATATCTTAATTATTATTATTATTATTAGAGATTAAAAGAGTAATTATATTAATAAATATTAATATAGTACTTTAATAAATATATTAATATTTTAAAAGCTCTTTTAGTTTACTAATTTTATTTAGTATTATTAATATTATTAATTATTACTAAATTTATAATTTAAGTTTAATAAAATGAAATTAATAAACTTAATATTTAGAATTATTAGAATCAATAATAATAATAATATAATAATAATATAAAGGTGTAAATAAACTAGTTTAGATTATAGAAGTATATTATATTTAAGTATTAGCTTTTTTTTATTAATATTTTTATTATTTTATAATTTTTTAATATTTTTATAATTTTTAAAGTTTTTCAATAAAAATTTTAAAAATATAAAGTAAAAATCAATAAAATCGATAATAACGATAATATTTTAATAATAAATAATTATATAATTAAATAGTTTAATTAGTTCGATCTATAAAAGAGTTATTTATTATATTCGAATTTGATCTAATAATTTTTAATAAAAAATCGTGTTTTTTTAATAAAAAATCGTTTTTATAATAAAACTAAATTATTTAATTAAGATTATTAACTTTTTATATAGCTTTTAAATTAAAAGTTAATTTAAAAAGTTTATAATTAATATTAGATTATTATTAGTAATTAAAATTAAATAAGATTATATAATTAATTTAAAAATATTAGTTTTATTCTTTAATATTAAAAAAACTTTTAATTATATATCTAAGAACTAGTTATTAATAATTTTAAAAGAGTTTAAACTATTTTTTAATTTAATAAACTAAATTAGTTATTTTTTAAAAACCTAATAATTTTAATTAGTTTTTAATAACTAAATTAAACTTTTTTAATTTATTAATATTAATATCTTTTAAGATAACTTAATTAATTTAATTTTATTTTTAATTTATATTTAAAATCTCTTTCTAATTATTAACTATTTAATCTAGTTTTATATAAATAATATTATATTAGTAGCTAGTTTAATTAGCTTTAAAAAGAATTATTAAACTTTAAAAAAAAGATTAATAAATTATATTCTCTTAAAATAATAAATAATATTAATTTTAACTTTAAGAAAATTAAATTAATTTATTTCTTCTTTAATAACTTTAGAGTTTATTTAATTAAATTATCGAATTAACAAGTTATATACTTCTTTAAGTTAATAAAATAATTAGGAATTTAATTTAATAATATCTTTAAATTTAAAAGTTATATTAGAATTCAAATTAATTAAACTAAAATAATATTACTTTAAATTAGTTAATTAATTAATATTTAAATTAACTTATTCTTCTTTATTATATATTAATTATATTTTATTTATATTACTAGTATTTTAAATTATAAGTCTCTTATTTAATATAAAAAGTAAATTAATTTTAAAATTTAATTTTAACTATTTTAGAATTTAACTTTTTATAAAATTTTAAAGGTTTTTAAAACTAATTTAAAACTAATTATAAATATTAAAGTTATATTAATACTCTTTAATATTTATTTAGCTAATATTAACTATTAATATACTTTCTAATTATTTAAACTTTTGAAAAACTATTTAATTTATTAACTATTCTAAAAAGGTTATTAAAAGTTACTAAGTTATTAAAAAAGTTATTAAAAGTTAAAATTTAATTTTAACTCTATTTATCTTTTAAAAGCTAGTTAGAAGTAAAGATCAAAGTTAATATTAAAGCTAATTATTAAATTAATATAAATCAATTAGATTAGATAATTAATATATTTACTAATTAATTTAAATAGTTTAGAAAAGTTATAATCTTTTAAATTTTTATTTTAAATAACTAGTTTATTTTTAATTCAAATTAATTACTTTTCGAAAAAAAATAAAGTTAATAATTATAAAAAGTTAATATTAATATTAATATCTAATTAATATATTTTTTATATTAACAAATTATAATTATAAGATAGAATTAAAATAAAGATTAAATTAACTTTTTTAAATTTAAATTAAAAGTTAATCTAAATATATAAATAGAATATTAATTTAAATTAACTAATATATAATAAAGAGTTAAAAGAGATTATTTAAATAATCAAATTAATTAATTAACTAATTTAATTTAATTAATAATATATAATTTATAATAATAATTAAATAGAACTATAATATTTAAAATTATTAAATAATAATTTTAATTAAGAATAATTAATAAAGATATTTAATATTAATAGTTAAATAATTAATAAAAATACTAATATCAAATTAATTTAAATTCTAAAGTATTATAAAGTTAAAAAGAATAAATTAGTTAATAAATTAGTAAAAGAAGTTATTAATTTAAAACTAGATATTTATAAAATTAACTTTATTTATTTAAGTATTTAAATTAAAACTATTAAAACTTAGAAATAAAAACTAATTTTAAAAAAAGTAATTAAATTAAAACTAATTAAAGAATTTAAAGCTAATTATATTTTAATTTATAAATTAGTTTTTTAAAGTAAAATCTCAATCTTCTTTAATATTAAATAAATTTTTTTTTTTTATTTATTTTAACAACTTATATAAGTCTAAGATTATAATAGATTAATTAGTAGATATACTACTAATAGCTAGGTATATATAGATTTAAATATATATAATATTATATATATAAAAAAATATTAAAAGTCTAGTTCTAATTTTAAAGAAATAATAATTAAAATAATCTAAAAATATTTTAAAATACTTTAAATATTAGTAAAAAGAATTAAATTTAAATTAACTTAAATATTGAATATTAGTAATATTAGTATTAATATTTAGTATTAAGCTAGTTTGAGACTTAATAATAATAATTTATAAATAATTCCAATTTATTAAGAATTAATTAACTAGATTAAATAATATTTTTATATATAAATATTTATTTCTTAGATAAATTTTAAACTAACTTCGATTCCAAGTTTAGTATTAAATAATAGTAATAAACTAAAATAATATATATTAAGTTTATTCTTTAACTTTAAATAAGTATTAATAAATAATTAATAACTAAGTAAAAGATATTCTAATATCTTCTTTTTACTATATTTATATTTATTATTATTAACTAAACTAAGTTAATATAAATAAACTTTAATATAATTATAACTTAATTTAAATTAGTAAAATATATTAATAATAGTTTATTTAATATTAAAAGGGATCGAGATTTTATTATAGAAAGTTAATTTATAAGTTAAAATATAATTAACTCTTTATTTCTTAACTAATCTCGATTTAATTATTATAATTACTTTTTTTAAGATTAATATTTATTTCTAGGTTTTAATAGTTTTAATTTAGATATTTAAATAAATAAAATTAATTATATAAATATCTAGTTTCAAACTAGTAATTTCTTTTACTAATTTATTAATTAATTTATTCTCTTTAACTTTATAATATTTTAAGACTTAAACTAATTTAATATTAATATCTTTTTTAATTATTTAATTATTAATATTAAATACTTTTATTAATTATTTTTAACTAAAGTTATTATTTAATAATTTTAAATATTATAACTTTATTTAATTATTATTATAAACTATATATTCTTAGTTTAACTAAATTAATTAACTAATTAATTTAATTATCTAAATAACTTCTTTTAACTTCTTATTATATATTAATTAGTTTAAATTAATATTTTATTTATATACTTAGATTAACTCTTGATTTAAATTTAAAAGAATTAATCTAATCTTTATTTTAATTCTATTTTATAATTATAATCTATTAATATAAAAAGTATATTAATTAGATATTAATATTAATATTAACTTTTTATAATTATTAACTTTATTTTTCTTTGAAAAACAACTAATTTAAATTGAAAATAAATTAGTTATTTTAATTAATATAAAATAAATTAAAAACAAATAATTTTTCATTGAAAAAATATAATTTCTTATCGAAAATCATTAGATCAAAGTTGAATATAATAAATAACTTTTTTATAGATTGAACTAACTAAGCTATTTAATTATATAATTATCTATTATTGAGATATTATTATCGCTATCGATTTTCGTAGATTTTATCTTATATTTTCGAAATTTTTATTAAAAAACTTTAAAAATTATAAAAATATTGAAAAATATTAAAATAATAAAAATATTAATAAAAAGAAGCTAGTATTTAAATATAATATACTTTTATAGTTTGAACTAGTCTATTTATATCTTTATATTATAATTATATCAAAAAACTTTAAAACGATTTTTTATTGAAAAAATATGATTTCTTATTGAAAATTATTAGATTAAAGTCGAATATAATAAATAACTTTTTTATAAATCGATTAAACTAAGCCACTTAGTTATATAACTATCTATTACTAAAATATTATTATTACTATCGATTTTCATCGATTTTACTTTATATTTCAAGATTCTTATTAAAAAACTTTAAAAAATATAAAAATATCGAAAAATTATTAAAAGTAATAAAAATAATATAAAAAGAGATTAGTATTTAATATAATATATTTCTATAATCTAAATTAGCTTACTTGTATCTTTGTATTATTACTATATTATTGTTATTATCAATTCTAGTAATTCTAAATACTAAGTTTACTAATTTTATTTTATTAAAATTTAAATTATTGATTTAGTAATAATTAATAATATTAGTAATACTAAGTGATATTAGTAAATTAGAAAGGTTTTTAGAATATTAATATATTTATTAAAGTATTATATTAATATTTATTAATATAACTATTTTTTCAACCTTTAATAATAATAATAATAATTAAAATATTACTTTAATTAACTTCTTTTTAACTACTTCTAGTATTATAATAATTATTAAATTATTTTCTCTAGTTATTAATACTATTAATAATATTAATAATATTATAAATATTATTATATTATCGATCTTGTTTATAACTCTTCGATTTAACTCTAATATCGATTTATCTAATCTTTTTGATATTATAAATTTAAACCTTTTAGTTAGATTTATTATAAATATTATAATTAATTTTAGTAATATTCTATTTTACCTTTTAAAATATATTAACTCTTTTTTAATTAAACGAATTAATAAAAATCTGAAAATTATTATTAACTAATTAACTAATTTAGAATCTATTTAATTATTTATCTTTAAAGTTTTAAACCTTTTAATTAAGATTAATATTATAGCTTCTTTTTAGAAATAATAAAATAAAATACTAAATCTTATCAAAGTATTTAAAAACTATATTATATTAAGAAAAGTTAAAAAAGTTATTAACTAATTAGTTTTTCAACTTAATAATCTCAAATATATAATTTGGAAAATAGAAAACTAAGTTAAAACTTTAAAACTATAAAAATAATTTTTAGTAATTTTTTTTTTTTTTTTTATTTATTTTAATATCTTTTTTAAGTCTAAGATTATAGTAAGATAACTAGTAACTAGTTTATTAATAGCTTAATATATTTTAAAGTCTAATTATATATAATACTAAATATAATTAGTTATATTAAAGGTCTAGTTTTATTTGAAAGGAAAAATAAAGTTCTTCAATAAGTAAAAGAACCAACTAATTAAATAGATCTAAATATATAATTTTTTATTAAAAGGGTATTAGAAGTTCGAAAACTCCTAGTTCGATATATTACTATTATATTATTAAACCGAGAACTATTTTAATCGATTTAATTAGTTTTTAGTAACTTTTTTAGTAATCTTCTTAATAACTTTAATATTTCTAATAATTTTAATAATAAAAATTATTAAAATTATTTAAAATCTAGTTTAAGTTAATTTTACTAATATTATAATATTAAATAATCTAAAGTTAAATAACTAGATTATAATTATAATTAAACTTAAAATAACTAAACCTAAAGCTAAATCTTTAAATTAATTTATTTTAATATATAATATTATATTATATTATAATATCTTCTTAACTTTAATTATTTATAATATTATTAATAAGGTTTTTAAAATTAAAGAAGTTAAAAAATTAGTTATTTCAATTATTATTAATATATTTAATAAGAAGAATTTAATATTAATTATAACTCTCTTTTATATAATTAACTTTTTAATTAAGAAGATTAATATTTAAAAAAACTTTTTTAATTTTAAAAGTATTTAAAAGAATAAGTTCTAGTTTAAAATAATATTATATAGAATCTTTATAATCGACTTTAATACTCTAGAAGATATAGAATTAATATTAGAAGAAATTAAAACTTTTAATAGTTCTTTAAATTTTAAATTAATTAAAACTCCTTATTAACTCTTTTCTAAAGTTAATTAGATTATAAAAAGAACTAATTTAATAATAGTTTCTTTTAAGACTATTAAAGAAGTTAAAAGATATATAAGAAACTAAGTTTATATTATTAGAATCTTAGTTAAAATTAAAAAACTATTAAATATAATAAAGTTAACTTAATATACTTATTATTAAAGCTTTAAATATATAATTTAATTTTACTATTACTAAACTAAATATAGTTTATATTCGGAACCTTATTTAACCACTTAATATATTTATAATATTTATAATATTTATAGAAAGTTTTATTTATATTTAACTTTAAAGTATATTAACTACTTTTAATTTTATATTAATAATTCAAAATTATATAAAGTATATAAAGTAATAAAAAGAGTTACTTTTAATTTATAAATAGTTAAAATATTTAGATATTATAAATAAATCTTAATAAAAGTTTACTAAAGATTAAATTAGTTCTTAAGTTAATTATTAAGTTAAAAATTAATTTATTAATAATCTAGAAACTCTAGATTATAGTTAAGAACTAAAACTAATTAAATAGTTAATCTATAATTTATATTAACTTTAATTAACTATTAATACTATATTAGAACTTTAAATTTTAAACTTTAATATATATTTCAAAAGTTCTTATTATTAGTATTATACTAATATCTAATAACTTGGATTTAAACTTATTAGTAATATAACTAAGTTTAAATATTAATATACTTAAAATAATCAATATTTATAATAAGATTAATTAAATTAAAAGTAATTTAAGAAAAATAGTTAAAAGAAACTTATTTTTAAAAACTATTATAATTAATTTATTTATTTTAGATAACTTTAATATTTATTATCTTTAGTAGAACTTAGAGTTATCTAATATTTAAAAAGAAATTTGATTAATTAATTAGATTAAAGATAATAATTTAAAGTTATTTAATAATCTAGAGATTAAAACCTTTTTTTATAAAACTAACTTTTTAGTTTTAGATTTCACTTTTACTACTTTAAAGATAGTAAGATATATTAATAATTAATAAGTATTAAATAACTTAAATTTAAATTACTTATTAATCTTTTTTATAATTAAAAATCTAAGTTTAAATTAAAACTATTTAAATCTCCTTTAGCTTTTTAATATTAAGAAAGTTAATTAGAATTTATTTAAAGTTAATCTAGTCGATTTAACTAATAAAAGTCTAGTTTTTAATTAATAATTTTTAAAGCTAATTAGAATTAAATTAACTTTTGAAATATTAATAATTGAGTTTTTTAAAACTATTAACTAGAAAATAATATAATTAATTAGACTAGTATTAAATATAATAATTCTGAAAATTAAATTAAAACTATAAACTAAACTTTAATAAACTTTTAAACTAAAAACTCTTTGAAAATTGATATTAAAAGTTTAAAGAAGTTAAAATTAAAAAGTTTATTTTTTAGCTTGAAATTAATATTTCTTAGTTATTAAATATATTAAATAGAATTATTAGAATACTTTTCTAAAGATTAAAGATTTGAAAACTATTTTCAAAGTATTTAATTATATTAAAAGTTATAATAATTAAATATTATCTTTGATTTCTAACTAATTAATTTTCAAAGAAAAAACAAGTATTTTAAAGTTTATTTTATTTTTTTAGCTATTAATATTAATTAGCCTTTTCTAGAATATTTATAAAATTGACTTCTAATTAGAACTAGTAATTAATAAACTTAAAAGAACTTATTTAATTAAAATCAAAGGAAAAACCTTTAAATTTAATAGAATTAATTAAGAAATTATTAATAAAACCTATTTAATTATTTTTAATTTATTTTATAAAGTTTATAGTCTTCTTTTTAATTTTAATTACTACTTAACTTACTAATAATAAGTAATTAGTATAATATTTAAAAAGTTAAAAAAGTTTAACTATTTAATTCTAAAAGCTTATAAGATTATCTTATTATTTAATTATTTTAAAAAGGTTAATAAGAGAATATTAGTAAAGAGATTAGACTATTTAGCTAAAACTATTAACTTATTATATAGTTTTCAAATTAGAAATCAATTTAAAAAGTTTATAATTGATATTAGATTATTACTAATAATTAAAATTAAATAAAATTATATAATTAAACTTAAAATATTAGTTTTATTTCTAGATATTAAAAAGATTTTCAATTATATATTTAAAAACTAATTATTAATAATTTTAAAAAAGTTTAAATTACCTTTTAGTTTAATTAATTAAATTAGTTATTTTTTAAAAGCTTAATAACTCTAGTTAGCTTTTAATAACTAAATTAAATCTTTTTAACTTATTAATATTAATATCCTTTAGAGTAATCTAATTAGTTTAATTTTATTCTTAATTTATATTCGAGATCTCTTTTTGATTATTAGTTATTTAGTTTAATCTTATATAAACGATATTATACTAATAGTTAGTTTAATTAATTTTAAAAAGAATTATTAAACTTTAGAAAGAGAAGCTAATAAATTATATTTATTTAGAATAATTAATAATATTGATTTTAACTTTGAGAAAACTAAGTTAATCTACTTCTTTTCTAGTAATATAAAAGTCTATTTAGTTAAATTACTAAATTAATAAGTTATATATCTTTCTAAGTTAATAAGATAATTAAAAATCTAGTTTAATAATATTTTTAAATTTAAAAGTTATATTAGAATTCAAGTTAATTAAATTAAAATAATATTATTTCGAGTTAATTAGTTAATTAGTATTTAAACTAAATTATCCTTTAATATTATATACTAGTTATATATTATCTATATTTTTTTTTTTTTTTTTTTTTTTATTTATTTTAATATCTTTTTTAAATCTAAGACTATAATAGAATAACTAGTAGTTAGTCTATTAGCAACTTAATATATTTTAAAGTCTAATTATATATAATATTGAATATAGTTAGTTATATTAAAGGTCTAACTCTATTTGAAAGGAAAAACAAAGTTCTTTAATAAATAAAAGAACTAACTAATTAGATAGATCTAAATATATAATTTTTCACTAAAAGGATATTAGGAGTTCAAAAACTCTTAGTTCAATATATTATTACTATACTATTAAACCAAGGATTATTTTAATTAATTTAATATATTATCTATATTATTAGTATTTTAGATTATAAATCTTTAATCTAATATAATAAATAGGCTAATTTTAAAGTTTAACTTTAACTATTTTAAAATCTAGCTTTTTATAAAATCTTAGAAGTTTTTAAAATTAGTTTAAAGTTAATTATAAATATTAAAACTATATTAATACTTTTTAATATTTATCTTATTAGTATTATTTGTTAATATACTTTTCAATTACTTAAACTCTTAAAAAACTACTTGATTTATAATCTACTTTAAGAAAGTTACTAGAAATTATAAAGTTATTAAAAGTAAGATTACTAGAAGTTATAAAGTTATTAGAAAAGTTATTAAAAGCTAGAATTTAATTCTAGCTCTATTTATCTTCTAAAGGTTAGTTAGAAGTAGAGATTGAAGTTAGTATCGAAGCTAACTACTAAGCTAATATAAATCAACTAGATTAAACAATTAATATATTTACTAGTTAATCTAAATAAATTAAAAAAGTTATAACTCTTTAAATTCTTATTTTAAATAACTAACTTATTTTTAGTTTAAATTAGTTACTTTTTAAAAGAGAAAGAAATTAATAATTATAAAGGACTAATATTAATATTAATATTTAATTAATATACCTTTTATATTAATAGATTCTAGTTATAAAGTAGAGTTAAAATAGAGATTAGATTAATATTTTTAGACTTAAACTAAAAGTTAATTTAAATATATAAATAGAATATTAGTTTAAACTAGCTAGTATATAATAGAGAGTTAAAAGAGGTTATTTAGGTAATCAAATTAACTAACTAGTTAATCTAGTTAAACTAAGAATATATAGTTTATAATAATAATTAAGTTAGATTACTATAACTAAAATTATTAAATAATAACTTTAGTTAAGAATAGTTAATAAAAGTATTTAATATTAATAATCAAATAATTAATAAAAATACTAATATTAAATTAACTTAGATCTTAGAGTACTATAAAGTTGAAAAGAACAAATTAATTAATAAATTAATAAAAGAAACTACTAGTTTAAAACTAGATATTTATATAATTAACTTCGTTTATTTAGATATTTAGATCAAAGCTATTAAGACTTAGAAATAAGAATTAGTTTTAGAAAAAATAATTAAATTAAGATTAACTAAAGAAACTAAAACTAATTATATTTCAATTTTTAAATTAACTTTCTATAATAAAATCTCGATCCCCTCTAATACTAAGCGGGCTACTACTAGCGTGTTTTACTAGTTAAAACTTAGTTATAATTATATTAAAACTTATTTATATTAACTAGATTTAACTAATAATAATAAATATAAATATAATAAAAAAGAGATATTAAAACACTTTCTATTTAATTACTAGCTACTTGTTAATATCTATTTAAAGTTAAAAGATAAGCTTAATATATACTACTTTAACTTTTCTTTATTATTTAATATAAAATCTAGAATTAAAGTTAACTTAGAATTTATTTAAGAAACTAATATTTATATAAAAAAATATTATTTAATCTAGTTAATTAACTTTTAATAAATTGAACTTATTTATAAATTGTTATTATTAAATCTCAAACTAGTCTAATACTAAATATTAGTACTAATATTATTAATATTTAGTATTTAAACTAGTTTAAGCTTAATTCTTTTTATTAATATTCAAAATGTTTTTAGATTATTTTTAGATTATTTCTATTATTATTTCTTTAAAATTAGAACTAAACTCTTAATATCTCTTTATATATATAATATTATATATATTTAGATTTATATATACTTAGCTATTAGCAATATATCTATTAGCTAATCTATTATAGTTTTAAACTTATATAGATCGTTAAAATAAATAAAAAAAAAAAAAAATTATAATTATATTATTATTATTATTGATTTTAATAATTCTAAATACTAAGTTTACTAATTTCATTTTATTAAAGTTTAAATTATTGATTTAGTAATAATTAATAATATTAATAATATTAAATAATATTAAAGAACAAAGAAGACTCTTTAAATATTAATATATTTATTAAAGTATTATATTAATATTTATTAATATAACTATCTTTTTAATCTTTAATAATAATAATAATAATTAGAATATTATCTTAATTATCTTCTTTTTAACTATTTCTAATATTTTAATAGTTATTAGATTATTACTTCTAATTATTAATATTATTAATAATATTATAAATATTATTATATTATTAACTTTATTTACTACTTTCTAGTTTAACTCTAATATTAACTTATTTAGCCTCTTTAATATTATAAGTTTAGACTCTTTAATTAAATTTACTATAAATATTATAATTAACTTTAATAGTATTTTATTTTACTTCTTAAAATATATTAACCTCTTTTTAGTAGAATAGATTAATAAAAACTTGAAAATTATTATTAACTAATTAGTTAACTTAGAACTTACTTAATTATTTATCTTTGAAACTTTAGACCTTTTAATTAAAACTAGCTTTTTAGTCTTTTTCTAAAAATAATAAAGTAAAATACTAGATCTTATCAAAATATTTAAAGATTATATTATATTAGAAAAAGTTAAAAAAGTTACTAATTAATTAACTTCTTAATTTAATAACTTTGAATATATAACTTAGAAAATAGAAAACTAAGTTAAAGTCTTGAAACTATAAAAATAGTTTTTAATAACTTTTTTAATAACTTTAATACTTTTAGTAACCTTAATACTTCTAATAACTTTAATAATAAAAATTACTAAAATCACTTAAAATCTAGTTTAAACTAGTTTTACTAATATTATTATATTAAGTAATTTAAAATTAAATAACTAGATTATAATTATAATTAAATCTAAAATAACTAAATCTAAAATTAAGTTTTTAAATTATTTTATCTTAGTATATAATATTATATTATATTATAATATTTTCTTAACTTTAACTATTTATAATATTATTAATAAGGCTTTTAAAACTAAGAGAGTTAAAAAGTTAGTTGTTTTAATTATTACTAATATATTTAATAAAAAGAACTTAATATTAATTATAACTTCTTTTTATATAATTGACTTTTTAATTAAGAAAGTTAATATTTAGAAAAACTTTTTTAATTTTAAAAGTATTTAAAAAGATAAATTCTAATTTAAAATAATATTATATAAAATCTTTATAACTAACTTTAATACTTTAGAAAGTATAGAATTAATATTAGAAGAGATTAAGATCTTTAATAGTTTTTTAAACTTTAAACTAATTAGAACTTCTTATTAACTTTCTTTTAAAGTTAACTAAATTATTAAAAGAGTTGATTTAATAATAGTCTTTTTTAAAACTATTAAGGAAGTTGAGAAATATATAAGGAACTATATTTATATTATTAGAATTTTAATTAAAACTAAAAAGTTAATAAGTATAATAAAGTTAATTTAATATATTTATTACTAAGATTTTAAATATATAATTTAATTTTATTATTACTAAGCTAAATATAACTTATACTTAGAACTATATTTAATCTTCTAATATATTTATAATATTTATAATATTTATAAAAAGTTTTATTTATACTTAGTTCTAAAGTATATTAATTACTTTTAATTTTATATTAGTAACTTAAAATTATATAAAGTATATAAAGTAATAAAAAAAGTTAATTTTAATTTATAAATAATTAAGATATCTAAATATTATAAGTGAATTTTAATAAAAGTTTATTAGAAATTAAATTAGTTCTCAAGTTAGTTATTAAGTTAAAAATCAATTTATTAATAATCTAAGAACTTTAAATTATAGTTAAAGATTAAAACTAATTAAATAATCGATCTATAATTTATATTAGCTTTAATCAATTATTAATATTATAATAGAATTTCAAATCTTGAACTTTGATATATATTTTAAAAGTTTTAATTATTAATATTATACTAGTATCTAATAATTTAGATTTAGATTTATTAGTAATATAATTAAGTTTAGAAACTAATATACTTAAAATAGTTAATATCTATAATAAAATTAACTAAGTTAAAAGTGATTTAAAAAAAATAATCAAAAGAAACTTATTTCTAAAAGTTATTATAATTAATTTATTTATTTTAAATAACTTTAATATTTATTATTTTTAGTAAAACTTAAAGTTATATAATATTTAAAAAGAGACTTGATTAATTAATTAGATTAAGAATAATAATCTAAAGTTACTTAATAATTTAGAAACTAAAACTTTCTTTTATAAAATTAGTTTTTTAGTTTTAGACCTTATTTTTATTATTTCAAGAGTAATAAAATATATTAATAATTAGTAAATACTAGATAATTTAAATTTAGATTATTTATTAATCTTTTTTATAATTAAAAACTTAAGTTTAAATAACTATTTAAATCCTTTTTAACTTTTTGATATTAAAAAAGCTAATTAGAATTTATTTAAAATTAATCTAATCGATTTAATTAATAAAAGTCTAGTTTTTAATTAATAACTTTTAAAACTAATTAGAATTAAATTAACTTTTGAAATATTAATAATCAAGTTTTTAAAAGTTATTAACTTCGAGTTAGTATAATTGTTTAAGTTAATATTAAATATAATAATTTCGAAAATTAAATTGAAATTATAAGTTAAATCTTAATAAACTCTTAAATTTAAAACCTTTTAAAAATCGATATTAAGAGTTTAAAGAGAAAATAATTAAAGTTAAAACTACTTTTTAATTTAGAACTAGTACTTTTCGATTATTAAATATACTAAATAAAGTTATTAGAATACTTTCTTAAAGATTAAAAATTTGAAAACTATTTTTAAAGTATTTAGTTATATTAAAAACTATTAAAACTAGATATTATTTTTAATTTCTAATTAATTAACTTTTAAAGAAAAAGTAAATATTTTAAAGTTTACTTTATTTTTTTAACTTTTAATATTAATTAATTTCTTTTAAAATATTTATAAAGTTGATTCTTAATTGAAATTAGTAATAAATAAGTTTAAAAGAATTTATTTAATTAAAGTTAAAAGGAAAACCTTTAGATTAAATAGAATTAATTAAAAAATTATTAATAAAACTTATTTAACTATTTCTAACTTATTTTATAAAGTTTATAATCTACTTCTTAATTTTAATTATTACTTGATTTACTAATAATAAATAATTAGTATAATATTTAAAAAGCTAAAAAAGCTTGATTATTTAACTTTAAAAATTTATAAAGTTATTTTATTATTTAACTATTTTAGAAAGATTAATAAAAAGATATTAATAAAGAGATTAGATTATTTAGTTAAAACTATTAGTTTACTATATAGCTTTTAAATTAGAAGTTGATTTAAAAAGTCTATAATTAATATTAAATTATTATTAATAATTAAAATCAAATAAAATTATAAAACTAATTTTAAAATATTAATTTTATTTCTTGATATTAAAGAGACTTTTGATTATATATCTAAAAACTAACTATTAATAATTTTAAAAGAGTTTAAATTACCTTTTAATTTAATAAGTTAAGTTAATTACTTTTTAGAAACTTAGTAACTTTAGTTAGCTTTTAATAACTAAATTAAACCTTTCTAATTTATTAATATTAATATTCTCTAGAATAGTCTAATTAGTCTAATTTTATTCTTAATTTATATTTAAAACCTTTTTCTAATTATTAGTTATTTAGTTTAGTCTTATATAAATAATATTATATTAATAGTTAGTTTGATTAGTTTTAAAAAGAATTATTAAACTTTAGAAAAAAAGGTTAATAAATTATATTTATTTAAAATAACTAATAATATCAATTTTGATTTCAAGAAAATTAAATTAATTTATTTCTTTTTTAATAATTTAGAAGCTTATTTAATTAAATTATTAAATTAGTAAGTTATATACCTCTTTAAATTAATAAAGTGACTAGAAATTTAATTTGATAATATTTTTAAATTTAAAAACTATATTAGAATTCGAGTTAATTAAATTAAAATAATATTATTTCAAACTAGTTAACTAGCTAATATTTAAACTAGTTTATTCTTTAGTATTATATACTAGCTATATATTATTTATATTATTAATATCTTAGATTATAAGTCTTTAATTTAATATAAAGAATAAACTAATTTTAAAGTTTAACTTTAATTATTTTAAAATTTAATTCTTTATAAAATCTTAGAAGTTTTCAAAATTAACTTAGAGCTAGTTATAAATATTAAAACTATTTTAATACTTTTTAATATCTATTTTATTAATATTAATTACTAATATATCTTCTAGTTACTTAAACTTTCAAAAAACTATTTAATTTATAAATTAATTTAAAAAGAGTACTCTAAAAGTTATTAAAAGTTATAAAGTTATTAAAAGAGTTATTAGAAGAGTTACTAAAAGTTAAATCTAGATTTTAACTTTATTTATTTTCTAAAGATTAATTGGAAGTAGAGATTAAAATTAATATTGAAGTTAGTTACTAGGTTAATATAAATCGATTAAATTAAATAATTAATATATTTATTAATTAATCTAGATAATTTAGAAAAGTTATAATTCTTTAAATTCCTATTTTAAATTACTAGTTTATTTTCAATTTAAATTAATTGTTTTTCGAAAAAGAATAAAATTAAAGATTATAAAAAGTTAGTATTAATACTAGTATTTAATTAATATATCTTTTATATTAATAGATTATAATTATAAAATAAAATTAAAATAAAAGTTAAATTAACTTTTTTAAATTTAAATTAAAAGTTAATCTAAGTATATAAATAAAATATTAGTTTAAATTAACTAGTATATAATAAAGAGTTAAAAAGAGTTATTTAGATAATTAAATTAATTAATTAATTAACTTAATTTAACTAAGAATATACTATTTATAATAATAACTAAACTAGATTACTATAATTAAAATTATTAAATAATAACTTTAATTAAGAATAATTAATAAGAATATTTAATATTAATTACTAAATAGTTAATAAAGATATTAATATTAAACTAGTTTAAATCTTAAAGTACTATAAAGTTGAAAAGAATAAATTAGTTAATAAATTAATAAAAGAAATTATTAATTTAAAACTAGATATATATAAAATTAACTTCGTTTATTTAAATATCTAGATTAAAGTTATTAAAGTTTAAAAATAGAAATTAGTTTTGAAAAAAATAACTAAATCGAGATTAGTTAAAAAATAAAAAGTTAATTATATTTTAATTTATAAATTAGTATTCTAAAGTAAAATCTCAATCCTCTTTAATACTAAACGAGCTACTATTAATATATTTTACTAGCTAAAACTTAGTTATAGATATATTAAAGTTTATTTATATTAACTAAATCTAACTAATAATAATAAATATAAATATAATAAAAAGAAGATACTAAAATACTTTCTATTTAGTTATTAATTACTTACTAGTATTTATTTAAAGTTAAAAGATAAGTTTAATATATATTATCTTAATCTACTTTTACTATTTAATATAAAACTTAAAATTGAAATTAACTTAGAATTTATTTAAGAAACTAGTATTTATATATAAAAATATTATTTAACTTGGTTAACTAACTTTTAATAAATTAGATTTATTTATAAATTATTATTATTAAATCTCAAACTAGTTTAATACTAGATATTAATATTAATATTATTAATATTTAATAATTAGACTAATTTAAGTTTAATTCTTTTTACTAATATTTAAAATATTTTAGAATTATTTTTATTATTATTTCTTTAAAATCAAGATTAGATTTTTAATATCTTTTTATTATATATAATATTATATATATTTAGACTTATATATATTTAACTATTAATAGTATAACTACTAATTAACCTATTATAATCTTAGATTTATATAAGTTGTTAAAATAAAATAAAAAAAAAAATAAAAAAAAAAAAATTAGTTATTTAAAATAGGAATTTAAAAGACTATAGTTTTTCTAATTTATTTAAGTTAATTAATAAATATATTAATTATCTAATCTAATTAATTTATATTAACTTAGTAATTAGTTTTAATATTAACTTTGATCTTTACTTTTAATTAGTTTTTAGAAAGTAAATAAAGTTAAAACTAAATTCTAGTTTTTAATAACTCTTTTAATAACTTTTTTAATAACTCTTTTAATAACTTTATAACTTTTAATAATCTTTTTAAAATAGTTAATAAATCAAATAATTTTTTAAGAGTTTAAGTAATTTAAAAATATATTAATAATTAATATTAGTAAGATAGATATTAAAGAGTATTAAAATAATTTTAATATTTATAATTAAACTTAAATTAGTTTTAAAAACTTTTAGAATTTTATAAAAAGTTAAGTTTTAAAATAATCGAAGTTAAATTTTAAAATTAATTTATTTTTTATATTAAATTAGAGACTTATAATTTAAAATACTAATAATATAAATAATATATAACTAGTATATTATAAAAAGAGATAAATTAGTTTAAGTATTAATTAATTAATTAACTTAAAATAATATTATTTTAGTTTAATTAACTTAAATTCTAATATAACTTTTAAATTTAAAAGTATTATTAAATTAAATTTTTAATTATTTTACTAATTTAGAAAAGTATATAATTTATTAATTTAATAATTTAACTAAATAACTTTCTAAATTATTAAAGAAGAAATAAATTAACTTAGTTTTCTTAAAATTAAAATTAATATTATTAGTTATTCTAAAGAAATATAATTTATTAATCTTTTTTTCTAAAGTTTAATAATTCTTTTTAAAATTAGTTAAATTAACTACTAATATAATATTATTTATATAAAACTAGATTAAATAATTAATAATTAGAAAGAGATTTTAAATATAAATTAAAAATAAAATTAAATTAATTAAATTACTTTAAAAGATATTAGTATTAATAAATTAAAAGAGTTTAATTTGATTATTAAAAGCTAATTAAAACTACTAAGTTTCTAAGAAATAATTAATTTAATTTATTAAATTAAAAAGTAATTTAAACTTTTTTAAAATTATTAATAATTAGTTTTTAAATATATAATCGAAAACTCTTTTAATATCTAAAAATAAAATTAATATTTTAAAGTTAATTATATAATCTTATTTGATTTTAATTATTAATAATAATTTAATATTAATTATAAACTTTTTAAATTAACTTCTAATTTAAAAGCTATATAATAAATTAATAATCTTAGTTAAATAGTTTAGTTTTTTTATTAATATCTTTTTATTAATCTTCTTAAAATAATTAAATAGTAAAATAACTTTATAAGTTTTTAAAATTAAATAATTAAACTTTTTTAGCTTTTTAAATATTATATTAATTACTTATTATTAATAAATAAAATAATATCTAAAATTAAAAAAAAGATTATAAACTTTATAAAATAAATTAAAAATAACTAAATAAGTTTTATTAATAATTTTCTAATTAATTTTATTAAATTTAAAAATTTTCTTTTTAACTTTAATTAAATAAACTCTTTCAAATTTATTAATTATTAGTTTTAATTAAAAGTTAATTTTATAAATATTTTAGAAAAGATTAATTAATATAAATAACTAGAAGAATAAAGTAGATTTTAAAATATTTACTTTTTCTTTAAAAGTTAATTAGTTGAAAATTAAAAATAATATTTAGTTTTAATAGTTTTTAATATAATTAAATATTTTAAAAATTAACTTTAAATTTTTAGTTTTTAAAAAGATATTCTAATAACTTTATTTAATATATTTAATAATTAAAAAATATTAATTCTAAGTTAAAAAGTAGTTTTAATTTTAATTATCTTTTTTTTAAACTTTTAATATTACTTTTTAAAAAGTTTTAAATTTAAAAGTTTATTAAAATTTAACTTATAACTTTAATTTGATTTTCAAAATTATTATATTCAATATTAGTCTAATTAGTTATATTAACTTAAAATTAATAACTTTTAAAAAGTTAATTATTAAAATTTTAAAAATTAATTTAGTTTTAATTAATTTTAAAAGTTTTTAATTAAGAATTAAACTCTTATTAATTAAATTAATTAAATTAACTTTAAATAAATCTTAATTAGTTTTCTTAATATTAAAAAGTTAAAAAGGATTTAAATAACTTTAATTTAAATTTAGATTTTTAATTATAAAAAAGATTAATAAATAATCTAAATTTAAATTATTTAGTATTTATTAATTATTAATATACTTTATTACTTTTAAAGTAATAAAAGTTAAATTTAAAACTAAAGAATTAACTTTATAAAAAAAGGTTTTAATCTTTAAATTATTAAATAACTTTAGATTATTATTTTTAATCTAATTAACTAATTAAACTCTTTTTTAAATATTAAATAACTTTAAATTCTACTAAAGGTAATATATATTAAAATTATTTAAAATAAATAAATTAGTTATAATAATTTTTAGAAATAAACTCTTTTTAATTATTTTTCTTAAATTACTTTTAATTTAATTAGTTTTATTATAAATATTAATTATTTCAAGTATATTAATTTTTAAACTTAGTTATATTATTAATAAATTTAAATCCAAGTTATTAAATATTAGTATAATATTAATAGTTAAAACTTTTAAAATATATATTAAAATTCAAAGTTTGAAGTTCTAATATAATACTAAAAGTTAATTAAAGTTAATATAAATTATAGATTAACTATTTAACTAATTTTAATCTTTAATTATAATTCAAAGTTTCTAAATTATTAATAAGTTAATTTTTAATTTAATAATTAATTTAAAAACTAATTTAATTTTTAATAAACTTTTATTAAAATTTATTTATAATATCTAGATATTTTAATTATTTATAAATTAAAATTAACTTTTTTAATAACTTTATATACTTTATATAATTTCGAGTTATTAATATAAAATTAAAAGTAATTAATATATTTTAAAACTAAATATAAATAGAGTTTTTTATAGATATTATAAATATTATAAATATATTAAAAAGTTAAATAAAGTTTTAAATATAAATTATATTTAACTTAATATTAATAAAATTAGATTATATATTTAAAATCTTAATAATAAATATATTAAATTAACTTTATTATACTTAATAATTTCTTAATTTTAATTAAGATTCTAATAATATAAATTTAATTTCTTATATATCTTTTAACTTCTTTAATAGTTTTAAAAGAGATTATTACTAAACTAACTTTTTTAGTAATTTAATTAATTTCAAAAGAAAGTTAACAAGAAGTTTTAATTAATTTAAAATTTAAAGAGTTATTAAAAGTTTTAATCTTTTTTAATATTAATTCTATACTTTCTAAAATATTAAAGTTAATTATAAAGATTCTATATAATATTACTTTAAATCAAAATTTATCTTTTTAAATACTTTTAAAATTAAAAAGGTTTTTCTAAATATTAATTTTCTTAATTAAAAAGTTAATTATATAAAAAGAGATTATAATTAATACTAAGTTC